>APFE030351629.1:8833-30179 GCA_000404065.3 Pinus taeda
TCTCCATGCCTAAGATGTGTTTTACTGCTCCAAGATCCTTCATATCAAACATCCTAGAGAGCTGAGCCTTTAACCTGTGGATCTCTTCCTAGGGTTTGGTGTTGAGGGTGTATGGTTTAGGGTTTAAGGTTTATAAAACTTTAACAAATGCTTTTAATAAACATTAAAATAAAATTTACATAACACTTTTTAAAATGTTATAAAATGATTAGAGTATAGGATTTAAGATATAGGGTTTATGGTTTACGGTTTAGGATTGATGGTTTATAACACTTTAGTAGATTATAAGAATAGCTTCGGCGTAAATCACATATAAATGACCTTTGTCGACGCGTTTCGAACCAACTAGTGTGGTTCATCGTCAGGACAAGTTGAGGACACAGATCTGGCCTAGCAAGTTAAATAGACTGTGCAGATCTGTGTCCTCAACTTGTCCTGACGATGAACCACACTAGTTGGTTCGAAACGCGTCGACAAAGGTCATTTATATGTGATTTACGCCGAAGCTATTCTTATAACTATGACAGATCACAGAAGTCTCAATTCTACATGATAGTTTCCTCAGCCATATGTGAGTTGTTGGATGTGTGGGCTTGGATATCATTTTTGTATCCATGCACTATCATGTTTATCATTCAGTCTATTGGTTGAGTCATGGTGATAGTTATGCCTGAGAGAATCATATTTCATCCATATATGGCCTCTTTTACATCCTTGTAGTGGTCATTGAATTTCATTTATTTAGCTATGTATTAGGCTTATGAAGCCCTGTAATATTGTCAAATCATTTGTTCATGTATGTTTTGATTTATCGGTCCATGAGGAGTAGCCTCTTATATGTGACAAAAAGGCATTGACACTAGTAAATAGCTTGTTCATCTTGGAGAAGGCATGATGTTGGCATAGAAGCATGTGGATTGAAGAAGGCAACAATTTCCTTGGTTTTACATGATTATTTGAAAGTGCTTGTAGCTGATTAGATTTCATCAACATATCATTTGGTATCAACAATGTTCAGATGGTGTTTTAGCTAGACTTGTCCACCCTTTTTCATTGATGTCAAAGTGGGAGAGTGACACAGCCACTTGAGTGAGATTGAGACCTGCCAACCAAGAGTTTATGAAGATGTTGTGGGTATAGGTTGACATAAATGCCAAAGGGGGAGTATGTTGGATGCATGATGTTGGCGTTGATGTCAACCTAGGATGTTTACCTAAGGAGTCAACCACGGAGTTAGTTATGTTGGAATTTATGTCAACATGCTTGAAGGATTTTCCATGATGATCAAATCCTTAATAATATGTTATTGAGGTTTTCTTGATGTGTGCAAAGGTTTTATAGATGTTAGAGAAGGATTGAAGACAAATGGAAAAGTTATGGACATTGAAAGGTTTATTCTCTATGAGTTAGGGCATCATCCTTAGGATGATAACTAGCACAGACTGAGGATCTCAAAATCATTGTTGGGAACCCAAATTATCCATGTAATGATCATCTCTGGAAACCACTTCTATCCTCGTGATGATGTCTGTAGGTGACGTTTTTGATTTCCTATGCATGCACATAAAATACCATGAGCATTTCCTAGAGTACTTGTCCAAGTTTTTTAATGGTATAGAGTCGAATTATGTTAGTATACATTCTAGAATGTGATTGAGTCAAAGAATTATTTCATTGATGAAGATGATGGTGGATCAAGTCAAGGTGCAAAAAGTTGATGTATGAAAAAGAGTGTTTGGCTCTCCATATTTGTGTGAGATTTTTGCTTGATCACTTCATATATTCTATTTATAGGAAAAATATTCATCTTGGAGGGGTTGGTTTGTTTGTGAGAGCTATTCATTGTAGATCATTGAGAACAATGAGATCAAATGATGAGAGGAGAGACATAACTATAGCAGATTGATGAAGGAGATCAATTTTATTGTAGAGATTTGTGTTCACGCTTCAACAAATGTTTTATGCAGGTTTATGAAGGAATTTGATTGAGGAGATTGGTGTTACCTTGGATATTGGATGTTAGCATGTTTTCTGTGGCACATTTTTACTACTAAAATCATGTATGTGGGGGGATCATAGCTGAGCATATTATGGTTTATTATTGAAATTTTTTTATATGGTTGCAACATTGTGGTTTATGTCTTGCATGGTTCTTATTGTTGATACATGGTTGAGTTTTGTTATCAGATTTGTGATGCTACTGATGGAGTTGTGTTGAGAGTGTGTATGTTTGGGATTTTGTTGTATTTGATGTATTGCATCATATTTCCCATTTACGTACAACATATTGTATCATTGATTGAGTAGAAGAGATGTTTTGTGTCCAATATGAAATGGATGAAATGTGGCTCACAAATGTTTGATTGTAGAGACCAATATATCCAATATGAAACATTGTGAAATGAGGTCCACAAGAAGAGCTTGAAGGTTGGGGCCTTTCATGACACGAGTGGTGGCTTGCAGGTTTAGGGTATAGCATCATCCTTAAGGTAGTGGCCTGGGAACTTTGGAGTGGTGGTTTCCATCTAATGGTGGCTGGAAAGACTTGGGTGTTAGAGAATCCAGCAAATGGTGGCCTACGAAGTCATGGGAGTGGTGGCTAGCAATAGGTGGTAGCCTACAAATTTCATAGAGGTAGAAGCGTGGAGGAAGTAGTGGCTCGCATGATTGGAAAGTTTTGGCTTGCACATGCGTGGTGGTTAGTGATCATATGTAAAAGAAAGATTTTTATTAATAGAAGAAGAGTGAAGAAGAGCATCTCACAATTATTTTCTCCCTTTGGGTTTCCACCTAACATCTAGTGTCTCTATGTTTGATGATGTGCATGTTTTTTTTACTGATATGTTGCTTCCCACTGTCACTTGTGCTTATGATGATCACTACGTATGTTTATGATTAGACGTGTTTTGTTTATATATGATGTTGGTTGACTAATGCATGATCCAGTAATTATGTAAAGAAAAGGGAAAAAGAAATATTTAAATGATTCACCCCCCCAGTATTGTTCACGCTTCCAACAAGTGGTGTTAGAGCGAGGCTCTGTGATAAAGGAAAGTGTTCCCTCTGCGGATAGAGGCAACCCCTCTAGCCCTAGTGTGGGTCTAGTCACAACAAATACAAAACAATAATCGATTCTGCTAAATAGTCATCGTTGGAGGCCTACCTCAAACTGGTGGTTGATGAAGTTTCCGTTGCACTGCTCCAGCTTCTGTTTCTTTCTCCTCAATGAGTAATCAACCTAAAACACCACAAGAAAACAACAGAGCACATAACTGAGAACAATAATGATTTATTTACTTGTAAAGTCAAGGAGTCACAAGCTATCAAGTAGATTATACACAAGATATAGGAAATCGTCGCTGCTTGTATTAAAAATGAAACAAGAGCAAACTTACAACCATGCCTTGATGTCGCAAGTCTTCTCGAAGGGTCCAGTCAGTATGTTCCTTCAAGCATTCACTCTTAAAAATGGGTCTCCCAATAGGATAGTAGCTCTTTCTCTATCAATATCTCATGCAAAGCTAAGATACTCCACAACCTCTTATTAAGTTATTAGCAATCCCACACTTGCCACACTCACACCAAAGCTATCTACTTAGTCTCAAACGAAACTCGAAAGAACTAGCAAGCACTAATTCTAGCATTAAAGAACCAGCAGATCATAACAATGGTGAGTGATTTTATAGGAGAAGGAGTCTCCATGAAATGAGGGAGAGGGAGCTTATCCTCAGGGGAGGTTACACAAGAGGCAGAACCACCATCCTAGAGGAGGAAAGGCGACCCAAACTGACCCAACAACCAGCTCTAGAAACACCCAGAAGGCCGATTGTTTGAAAAAATTCGCCTGATGTGGGTCGTCATAGGTCATGAACTAAGGCTCAACGACGACATCACAAGGAGGAAATGAATTCAGATGAATCGTCACAATAAATAGCTAGGAGCCTTGCAATGAGCCCTAAAATCTGACCGTCACCGGAAACACGTGTACACCTGCGACGGTGTCGCAACGAGACTGCTCATGACAAGGGATAGTCGCACATTTTATTGGCTTATTAGCGATAATGCAGAAACTTGGGAAAAAAGGGTCAGTCTTTAGCATTAAAGAGCATTGTTTAATCTTTTTGCATAAGTGGGAAGATATGGATATGTGTATTTGATACATGATACATCAAAGGGACTGAGATGAGGATAGTGACAAATTACTATGTAACAGATGCCCCCTAAAGCATGAAGCCCAAGAGAGTGGGAGAGGTGAAATGCTTTACGAAACCATGACCGAATTGGAACACCACCTTGAAGAACCTATAGGTGCAAGTACAACTGATATCTCTAATAGGGAAAGACATGTAGTCTAGGCATGGGCACAACCATCCAAAAGACATATGAAACTTGGTCTGTGGTATGGACGCAGCCATCCAGTTGATAAGACCATATATAATGATAAAGTTATGGTCGTAGCCATCCATGAAAGACTCAGTTATGGTTGCAGCCATCCCATCAAAGGGTCATGTATGTAATCACGAACCAATCCACGTAGCCTAAACATATGTAATCGTAGTCCAAGGTCTTGAAACCCTAACCGATCTTAGTACAAATTCTAGCATGCGAACAAATGTGCCGAAGTCGAGCATGATAGGAAGTTGGTTGATTATGGTTAATAATGAAAAATGTTAACAAGCGCGAGAGAAACCACTAATAATGCTAATGGCTGTCAAGGTACTTCCAGTACAATCCACTAAGTGTGAAAAATGGGCTAAAGTCAAACATTCGTGGAATCACCCAGTCGAAGGCCAATGATGAAAGTCTGTTGTCAGACACGAAGAACTTGCATTGAGGCATGCAAGCTCCAAGGTACCGAAAGGGATCTCTAGATCAACCTCCTGGATAATGAACTTATGTCGACAGGAGATGATCCGTCACAAGAGGGCCATAATGTTTCCCCCACCAATGACACGAGAAAAGGAACAAGTGGTAGATGGTGAAACAGAGAATCAGAGGAGGAGGTAAGGGTGTAAACTGCAGAAGGATTATACTCTTGAACATATCGGTGACACAACTCCAGAATATGGCAGTATTTTGATACCAAGGGATTAGAGGTCTGATGGAGACAACATGGATCAGATGGAACGAGGCAAAAATGGCAACCCAAAACCCTGGAAGGCCAAACGATGAAGTGGTTATCCCAACTCGATGAGAAGCAAAAGTGTCAATGTTCAAGAGTGACTAGCTGTCGTAGGTAACCAATGATGACTTCCAAATTTCCCCTTGCCATTGCTGACAAGGACCCCAATTATTTTTGAAAAACAAGCTTGAAGGGGATAGCATATACTTGTGATATAAGTTCGACCTTCGGACAAATCCAACCTAGTAATAGTTTAACGAGCCCTAGGGAGGAGAAGCTCGAGTCTCGTCATGGTGATGAGTCCAATGTCATCAGGGTTTAACGAGTCTGACACAGGTAAAAATCGAAGTCTATTTCATGTTTGGGGAGTTTGAAAAAGACACAAAAAAGAAAACTCCAGGGGAGTCCTTTTTCATAAATTTTTGTCCCTCAAGCCCAAAAAAGTAGAAAACAATACCCGAGAGAACCGCTTGACCATTACGACCAAGGAGTACTTTTCATAATTAGTGGCCCCGATCCGAAAAAGTAAAAAAGTGATCAAAGACATGCCGTTTCATAACCAATATCGAACTCGAATGACAAAAGTCTGGCGATCTTTTCATGTTTATACGGTCAAAAAATCACTGAAAGTGGACCGCCTTTTATTCCGTTCAACGAGTTAAAAGGGAAAACTTGACAATCTTTTCGTCTTTTGTATGTTAGAAAAGCTCTTAAAGAAGACTTGTATAAAATTTCACAATATGGACCAAGCATATATCAATCATTAAATGCATCGTCATCCCTGTGTCTGCATAGAAAAACCAAAGTATAAGATCCATTCAACAAAAATGCACTATATATTTGAAAATTAGGTTAAAAACCCTAAAACCATAGGTAAAACCCCAAAATATATCACAAAACCCTAAGCCCCATAGTTTAAAACCCTAAAATTTGAAAGAAATGGCTATATAAAGGCTCATGGTAATTCATTTTTACATTGCATTTTGAGTTTTTTACCCTTGGTAATTTTTAAGTGTATACCTGTGCGATTTTTGGAGCTCGATCCTGGTACCTGTGGTTGACCATTCTACCCGAAACCTTCGCCAAGTAAGTATAGTACGCCTTGTGCTACATTTTTATTGTTTTCAAGTTCAATTTCATGTTCTGTAGGTGGATTTTGGCAAATTTTTTGTTTTGAATTCGCTCCTCGACCGTCGCAGAAATCCCTCACGGGTTAGTGATGATTGAGGATTTTTACACGCACCACTTTAGAGATCGTCACTAGAGATAGGTGTACTGGTGCAACGATCGGGGGAAAAATGAACTATGATAATTGATTCATCATTGTTTTTTGAAAAACAACCGCGACGGCGCCGTAAAATTTCAAATTTCACATATTGCATGTTTTTCCGTAATGCAGAGAGTAACAATGGCATTTGTATGGCAAGAGAGAACCCATGACGTTGATAATGAACAAGCAATGAATGATCCTCAGTGTATAAGAGCCTTGCGAGACTGTGGGTTACTGAAATTATTCCTTACAACGCACCTTCGGGCACAACCAAACTTGCTCGAGTTGTTGATCCGTTCCTAGAACTCGACGGAGGGCAAGTTCGTCATTCAGGGTCAGGATATTGAGTTTGATGCGACCAACATATATGTTTTGACAAGTTTGTCTCATCGTGGTGAGAGACCACTCATGGAGGGTGTTCGGGTTATCAGCGAGATTCTTGACGTGTTGATAGCATGGGTTTTCCCAGGGGCACACAAATCAGCCAATAGCGGGTAACTGCAGATCCCAACAGTGGAGGACATGACCCTTTGCATAGTACTATTTATGATTACGAGAACAACGAGCTTTCAAGCATAGCATGAGGTAATGAAGACCCAACTATGATTGGATCTAGATTGTATTACTCCGACCATGTACAACTGGGCTGACGCAATGTCTATGAACATGAAGAGACAACTGACTAAATGCTGACAGGGAGAGACCAAATAGTTTGGATATGGATCTATGATGATACCGCTCATGCCAGAGAGGGTACCATTACTTCAGCTACAGGGAATGGACCTGTATGTGCTAGGAACATGAGAGACTCACATTACCAGATGGGTACACGTGATGCCATGAGGAGGTGGCGGTCGACCAGTGTCATGGGGAGTACTATTCCGGGAGTAGCTGGATCGACAGAAGGTTATCATAAAGGATTGGCCCTATGTAGGCATAGACTTCTGAGGAGATCCTGACATGTTTCTCCCACCTGGTGAGCAGTGGGACGAGGGAGGTAAAAATTTTTGTCAAACAACACACTATTTATGTGTTTTTTTTATAATGTTTTTGGATTTTCACATGCATATGTCTTAATCGTTATGTCCATGTTATTTGCAGATGTGGGACTTGAGAGGCTTGTGGGTCTCGCTCCTACAGCACGAAGGGAGGAGAACAGAGAGCTAGCTCTACCTCACCCAGGCAGTGATGCGGAGGAGGAGATCACCCAGAACCTTGAGGGCCTAACTGATGGGATCCCAGATTACAGGGGGGTCGAGGAGGTCCCACGACAGTACCAGAGACATATCATTGGCATGACACCTAGGATGCATAGACTCCTGAGACAAGTAGTGTGGATGGCGGTCTGCTATAGGGTGCAGAACCCGACACAACAAACACATAGGCTTACTTTTTCTGCTATTTTTGAGAGACATGTGTCTCGGATGTATTGTGAACACATACTCTATTTTTTGACATACACACTTATTTTTGAGCGCCTCGGTGCGCCACACGATATTTATATATTTATGTTATATGGTTCTTGTTAGTTATATATGAATTTTTGTCTATGATTTATATTTGTGTAAATGCCCACTTAATACATAATTAACTAATGTATTAGCGAATATTCATAACACTTTCATGAAAGAAAAAGAACATAATAAACAAGAAAACACCTAACACACCAAACCATAAGAGGTATAACGACACACAAGTTCATTTTTACACAAGCTTGAACCACTATGGATAACTATGCTTGAAAAATATTAACATGCCCCTGACAGAATAGCCCAATCGAGGTACATGCCCCCCAAGCTTCATTGCATTCAACAAAGTAAATGTAATGAAGGTTTAAAATACGAGACCTAAGAAAGACTCGATTGACTAGAGGGAAATGTTTCATTTCTTAAAGCAAGGTTGACACCATGAAAGAACTATCCTCGAAACACCTTGATTCATTATTTAATGAGCTTGACACAAGAGTGGGAACTGTGCTCACGATGCCCAATTTTGTTTGTTAGCGAGGTTGAGATGGGAACAAACTATCCTTGGGCCCTTGCTTCATTTTTGAATGAGGTCGACACAAGATCATAACAATCCTCGGCCTTGATTCATTTTTTAACAAGGTCAACACAAGATCAAAACTATCCTCGAGACACTTTGATTCATGGGTCATACAAAAACATGACTCCCAAGAGGTCTTCACTGGATGGAAGAACTACACTCTAGGAGGAACACATGTCATTAGACACTAATGATAGATCAGGTTCCAATGCCCCCAGTACATGATGTATGAGACCATATGCATGATCATCAGTCGAGGTAGAGACGGAACGGGTAGCCACATAATTGACCTGTGGTAAGGAAGGGGTTGCTTGCGGACAAGAGCCGATAGGGGATGATGGTGGTACATAAGGCATTGGGGGAATAAAGAATGACAATTGATCTATAGTCACCATTCTTCCATCATGCGGAAACAAACCACACGAAAAAGCGAAGAAGCAAGAGCCCCCATGGCATAAATATAATCACAGCCAAGGGGAAGACTGAAATCTAAAGACCCTTGGACAACCATCACATCTAGATAGACAATTTTACCTCCCAAAGTAACAGGGAACTTCCGAAGGATCCCTAAAGGCTGACTAGTTCCTCCGTCAAATGCTAACAGATTCTGTGTGATCGGCACAAGTTGTGGGGAGCCCAAAGCTTGCCAAGTAGTGAAAGGCATGAGGCTAACCGACACACCTTCGTCCAAGAAAGTGCTAGGTACTGCCTTATCCTAGGCATGTACTGTAATCTAGAAGGCACGTAGGATGGAAGGAAAAATGCAGTCAAACGACTCCAGTCGAAGGAAATGACTGAACTAATTGGTGGGGGTATCATAATATTTCCCTCATGCTCAACAGGAATCGAAGAAGGACCCTCTAAATTTGCTGGGATAGGAGGGTCGTTCTCAGACTCAGGAGAATCTGACAAGATGAGAAGAACATGAGCAGTATGCTTTTCTGAAACAGAGTGATCAACGAGTGGTGGACCCAAGTCGACACTCTCTCCGACTAGTAGTTTGTCTGGAACAGGCTTAGCACAGCCAGGCTCGGAAAGAGGAGGATGGACAAGAGAAGAATCTAAGTCAATCTCTTTGTCAACGGGGAGAGATTCAAAAGAGAGCGTCTAATAACCAACGGGAAGTCAGGGTGAAGAAGTTGTAATACTTTCCAAAACAACAGAAGCTTTATCCATGAGCAGACAAAGGTGAAGGGGATGGTTGCCTTCACGTAGCCTACAGGGGAATCGAATCTTCCTTTTCTTCTTACCGCTGCCAGTTGATAGGGTAGCATCATCATGAGCTTCAAAGGATGATGAGGGATGAGCCAGATCGTGAGACCATACTTCTAAGACCCTAGGAATGCCAAGACAATCACAAAGAAGATGGTCACCCTTGCACAATTTACAAGGAAACTTAACCTTCCTAGAAGAGTAGAAGGTGGTTCGACCTGAGATGTACTCGAAGCAATAGTTGCACAGGTGGCCTCACATTTATCAGACTTCTTCTTCTTCATCTTCTTCTTATTCTTAATAGTCTCCTGGTTCCTAGATGTGGAACTTTCACTAGGTGAAGGAGGAGATGAAGGTGAAGAAACATGGGATGAAGGCACATGATTAACTTTGGAATCATCATGTCGTGATGTAGATGAAGGAGACAGTGGAATAGGAGTCATGACACTCGGGACCACTGAGGTTGAAAACAACAAACATGTAGACCAATGGTTAACCCAGGCAAAGACAATGTTGCCATGTTTGGAGCACCAGCATTTCCAAAAGAAGGAAACAGACCAGGGTTCCCATCTGGGGAAAGACCTTCGCTGGTAGACTTGGGGAATGTTGCCATCGAGAACGAGCTTGAAAACACTCGCACTATAATGAAGAACTTTAACTATTACCAGGAATATTTCGTGGGCAGTAAATGTTATGACACAGGAAAAAAAACTTGACCTTTTCATGTTTCAAGAGTCAAGAAAGGATGAAAAGGTGATTCTATCTCTTTTGAGGTTTAATGAGCCTGAAAGGACAAGTGCTCAGATGATCCTTTTCTTTTAAGGAGTCAAAAAGGAATGAAAGTGACTACTATGGAGTACTAGACAAGAGGTTTACCAGACAAATCACAAAACTGCATATACACCTTGGTGATCAAATGAAAGAGAAATGACCAAGGACTTTTCTTACAGCAGTCAATTTTTCCGAATGCTATGTTCGGTGCGTTACTGTTTGTAAGGCGGCAGACATGGTTTCCTACGGATATAGGATAATAACCTAGTGGGGTCTCTGATATATACTCGATGGTATGGGGAGCACAAGTCTGTGCTAGCAGCTATTGAGTCATAGAAGGAGGAATCACCCAACCTTAAGCAAAACAATAGTGACTAGGTTTAATGACGTCAGAGCACGTCTCTAGCTTAGACCTCTAAATAATGTGCGTTAAGTTCCAATGCGTTGTTAAGTTCATTCAGTTGATTTTAAAGTTCATCTTGAATTAGGTTTCGATTTTCAGGCCCTACCATATGTAGCTCAATAATTCCTAAGATGCAGCTACAATGCATGAAACACCATTGTTTCGATGAAAAACTACCTAAAGGAGGGTAAGGAGTTCATTTCCAAGCGAATGAAAACCAAGACAAGCAAATGCTAGTGCTAAGAAACACAATGCATTAACACACCAATCCTACAATGCATCGATACTACTAATGCTAGATTTAAAGTTCGCTTACCATTTTCTCAAGCATGAAAATTTGAAATGCAAATGTACTTTCACTTTCTTATACTAAATGAATGCAATATTTTTTTGTGTGTATGTGTTTGAATTCAAAGAGACAAACAAGTGAGTGTAAAATGATCAATCCAAACAATTGTAATCTACGCTTTTTAGTGAAGACATCGAATCAATCATAAGAAATTGTTTCAATAATCGACACCAAAAATCGACCAACAAAACAAGTGGCAAAAAACTTCAAGAAAATCAATAAGATGGTTGCAGATGAACCTTGGATAGACAAGAAACCCAGACAAATGGTTCGAAAAAATAAAAAGAGTGAGGTCACAGGGCTAAAGAGACAAAATTCACTTGAATGAAGTCAACAAGCAATAAGCCTTAACCAAAGCAACTAAAACAAGCTGATGGGAGAGAGAAAATAGCAGGGATAAGCAAGACTGATGGTTTCAGGAGGTAAAGTTGTAAAACAACCTACGCAGGAATCGTCGCAGGTCTCTAACCAACAAATTTTGATGATAAGCCAATCGTCGCAAGGGTAAAGACATCAACAGAGCGACTTCATCGCAGGAGTACAACTATCTTCCGCGATGGGCTGATTTCAGGAATGGTCACGACTATACGAGAGGGGATCAACGACACACATGTTTGCAAAATGAGGATAGGGCGATGTCGTCACAGCTGTCAAACTTTTTACACCGATGAGTTTAAAAACAAGGAAAAACAAGTGAAATCTCCCAAACAAACACTAGGCTACCCTTCCAGACAATAAGAGGAATTCATAGATAGACCCAGACAATCCAAAAAATAAAGGTGCAAACCCCCAAAATCCAAGAGACATTAAAACAAAAAAAAATTCAAGGGTAAACAAGAAGAAAACATAGAAAGGACTCCCCAGTGGAGTTGCCAACTTGTGATAAAGGAAATTGTTCCCTCTGCAGACAAAGGCAACCCCTCTAATCCTAGAGTGGGTCTAGTCATAGCAAAGACAAAACAACAATTGATTCCCTTAAATAGTCATCATTGGAGGCCTACCTCAAACCGGTGGTTGATGAAGTTTCCGTTTCACTACTCTAGCTTCCGTTTCTTTCTCCTCAATGAGTAATCAACCTGAAACACCATAAGAAAACAACAGAGCACATAACCGAGAACAATAATGATCTATTTACTTGTAAAGTCAAGGAGTCACAAGCTATCAAATAGATTATACACAAGATATAGGAAATTGTCACTGCTTGTATTAAAAGTGAAACAAGAGCAAACTTACAACCATGCCTTGATGTCGCAAGTCTTCTCGGAGGGTCCAATCAGTATGTTCCTTCAAGCATTCACTCTTACAAATGGGTCTTCCAATAGGACAATAACCTATTCTCTATCAAGCCCTCATGCAAAGCTAAGATACTCCACAACCTCTTATCAAACTATTAGCAATCCCACACTTGCCACACTCACACCAAAGCTATCTACTTAGTCTCAAAACAAACTCAAAAGAACTAGCAAGCACTAATTCCATCACTAAATAACTAGCAGATCATAGCAATGGTGAGTGATTTTATAGGAGAAGGAGTCTCCATGAAATGAGGGGGACAGAGCTTATCCTCAGGGGAGGTTGCACAAGAGGTGGAACCACCATCCTAGATGAGGAAAGGTGACGCAAACTAACCCAACAACCAGCTCTAGAAATACCCAGAAGGCTGACTATTTGAACAAATTCGCCAAAATCTGGGTCGTTGCAGGTCATGAACTAAGGCTCAGCGACAACATCACAAGGAGGCAATGCATTTAGATGAATCATCGCAATAAATAGCTGGGAGCCTCACGCCGTGCCATAAAATTCAACCGTTGTTGAAAACACGTGTACACCGTGACAGTGTCACGACGAGACTATTCATGACAAGGGATAGTTGCACATTTTAATGGCTTATTAGCGACAATGCAGAAACTTAGGAAAAATGGGTCAGTCTTCAGCATCAGAGAGCATTGTTTAATATTTTTGCATAAGTGGGAAGATATGGACATGTGTATTTGATACATGACACAGCAGAGGGACTGAGATGAGGGTAATGACAAATTACTGTGTAACAGGCTCTTAGCTACAAATTAATCATTATATCCTGGCAAAGTTTGGTACAAATTTTAAAATTTTTAAGGATGAATCCTCCAGGAGTATTTGTTCTCACTGCTGTAAATTTCAAGGTATAACATGAAAACATTAAATCTCAATTATTAACTTGTGGATCTAACATTTGGATGTTGGTGTGTGAAGGATGTGGTGCGGATCCACTTTCACGTAAAGTGGTGTAGCAGAAGGCTCAAGCAAGATGCATTATTTATGAGAATCTCTATAATGTAGATTTGGAGAAATTAACAAATCTGAAATCTACCAAGGATATTTGGGATAGACTACAAGTGTTGTTTGGAGGTGATGGAAGAAACAATTGAGAGGTCAAGAAGAAGAGTAAGAAGAAGGCTTCTCATAATCAAGAATCTCAACTAGAAAGCCTCATCCCTCTAGTGTGAATCGTTCAATTGACCATGAGAAGAAATCATAAAATCGAGAACTAGAGGTATCAGAAGAATGGATCTAAAGGTATAAATAATTATGAGTTGCTTTTAAGTTATACTTTGGAAAGTTTTGATGATAGCCATGTTGCGTTTCCTAGTGAAGGTGAGATTGATTTTAAGCTTTGTTAAAGTTGAATATGAATTAACGATGGATGTAGTGGAAAAACTATCTTTTGAAGTTAGTAGACTAACAACTACATGCAAAGGTCAAGTTTTTTTTTTGCATATATGAGATGGCAAGGAGGTTGTTATAAAAAGAGGGATCATTAGCTTGAATACTCAGTTGCAATAAGTTAAAATAATTGAAGAGGTTATGAGTAGCTAGAAAAAAGAGGAGGGTCAAGTTGAACAACTTGAAGGTGAAGTTGTGATTTTGAGGAAGCAACTTGAAGAAACAGACAACCTGTGAAGTGAGAAAAGAATATGAAGGCCATGGACAGTTTGTTTGGTAGCCAAATATATCCCTTGACCATATCTGGTATTTATTTTCAAAAGGGAGAGTATATCTTGCATGCAGGAAAAAATAACAATGCAAAACCCAAAAGGCATGGAGCAAACAATAGCAGTAGCAAGAGTATCAAAGGAGGACTAAAAAAGAAGATCCAACAGTAGTTGAGAATAAAACCTCAAGAAACATCTACCAGTAGAAGATCATTTGCTCCAAGGGTTAATTATTGTGGCAAATCTATCAAATTTCAAAGGAATCAAAGCCCTTTGTTCCTTTGATGGATGATGTAGAATGTTATGACTACCACAATTATGGACATGTTGCAGCCAAATGCAGGAGCAGAGTGTACGTACCTAGTTAGAAAAGCTTGCAACAATATGAGCAACCAAGGAGATCAACAATAAGGTATACGTATACATTTAATGGATTTTATTTCTCATGTAACATGTTTGGACATAAGGCATTGGATTGAAAATCTAGCCCATGGAGTAGAGGCATGTTATATGCAAGGAAGAGATATGGCACATTTGGTAGAGGATTTGATCCCCTTGCTTCATATATTGGTCATATGAGGTGTTATGCATGTGACAACTATGGTCACATGGCTAGAGATTGTATGATGTTTAGCTCCTCAAGGAAGATTTGGCAAAATGAGTAGATGATTCATAGTAGACATAAAACGAAGACATAGGAGAGTGTCCAAGCAAAGAAGAAACCTAGGACCATGTGGAAGAAGAAGGAGCAACATCTTGTGAAGTAGAGAGGTCAAACCCCTTTGTAGTCCATGGTTATTTTATGAAAATTCTTGGGAGACTAAAAAAATATATGAGATGTGAATAGCGTTAGGGGGAACATATGGCAGAAGTATGGAAACATGGGGAAGACTTGACTACGAGTTGCAGTATCATGTTTGATCGAGAGTCTCATGTACATTCAGGTCCACTTGATCAACCTACTCATTGGAGGTATAATGAGCTCAGGGGGAGTTATGCATGGTATGTGGATTTCATGGATTGCTTGTTATCTCTTTCATTTCCTTCACTCAGTTTCTTGTAGTAGCACCACATATGTTTCCTTGAGAGAAAGGAATAATTTTTTCAGCCATATATGTATTTGTTTATCAATGAGAAATTCGTTGAAAATATTTTGTACCAACCATGCTTAGAGGAGCATCATTGGTTTAACCATGTACTTGCATTATATATCATTGTCTTAGTCATGCATAGAAGAAGAGAGTCGTGAGCCTTGGCATGCATTTATTTTAGGCATGTACTCTCATGAGAAATCCTTGTAACATTATTGTTTTATCAATTGGCTATTGGTTGACTAGGCCTAAAGTCACGAATCATGGTTGGCACGAAGAGTATTGAATCATGAGAGTTGCTTCAGCCATATATGAGATGTTTGATATGTGGGCTTGGATATTATTGTTGTATCCATGCACTATCATGATTTATCATTCAGTCTATTGGTTGAGCCATAGTGATAGCTATGCATGAGAGAATCATATTTTAGCCATATATGAGCTCTTTGATGAATGTAGAGACCATTTCATTTCATTGATGTAGCTATGTATTTGGCATATGAAGCCTTGTATTCATTGTCAAAGTATTTGTTCATGTATGTTTTGAGTCCTTTGTCTATGAGGAGTATCCTCTTTGAATATGACAAGAAGGCATTAACAACAACAAATAACATGTTCATATTGGAGAAGGCATGGTGTTGGCATAGAAGCATGTGGATTGAAGAAGGTAGCAATTTGCTTGGTTTTTCATTTTTATTTGTAGGTGTTTGTAGATGATCATATTTCATCATCATATCATTTGGTATCAATAGTGTTTAGATGGTGTTTTAGCCATAGTTTTCCACCCTTTTCCATTGATATTAAAGGAGGAGAGTGACACAACCACTTGAGCAAGATTGAGACTAGCTAGTCAGGAGTTTATGAATATGTTGTGGATGTAGGTTGACATCAATGCCTAAGGGGGGGCTTGTTGGACGCATGGTGTTGGAATTGATCTCAACCTAGGATCTTTACCTAAGGAGTCAACCATGGAGTCAATTATGTTGGTATTGATGTCAACAAGCTTGGAGGATTTGTCATGATGATTGAAGTTTTTATGATTTGTCACTGAGGTGTACCTAATGTGTGTATAGGTTCTACAGGATTTGGGGAATAATTGAAGACAAATGGCAAATATTTGGGCAAAGAAAGGTTGATTTTCCATGAGTAAGGGCATCATCCCTTGGATTATAGCTAGCACAAAGTGAGGATATTAGTATTATTGTTAATATCCCACATTATCCTTGTGGATGATCATCCCTTGGAGCTAGTTATATCCTCGTGATGATGTCTATAGGTGAAATTATCGAGTTCCTATGTGTACACATAAAACACCATGAGCATTTCCTAGAGTATTTGACTAAGGTTTTTGATGGTATAGAGTTGAATTGAGTTAGTCTACATTTTGGAAGGTGATTGAGTCAAAGATAAGTCTCTCATCGATGAAGTTGATGGTGGATTAAGCCAAGGTTCAAAATGACAGAGTATGAACAGGGAGTGTTTGTCTCTCCATATATGTGTTTGATTATTTCTTGATCACTTCAAATATTCTATTTATAGGATGAAACTGCATGTTGGAGGGGTTGGTTCCTTTGTGAGAGTAAGTCATTGTAGAGCATTGAGAAAATTGAGATCCAAAGGTGAGAGGAGAGACATAATTGTAGAAAATCGCTGAAGGAGATCAATTTTATTGTGCAATTTTGTGTGCACGATTCAACAAATATTTTATGCAGGTTTATGAAGACAATTGATTGAGGAGATTGTTGCTACCTTGGAGATTTGATGTTAACATATTTTCTATGGCACATTTGTATTTCTAACATTGTGTATGCATGGGATCATAGCTAAGTAAGTTATGTTTTATTATTGCAAAAAAATTATATGGTTGTAGCATTGTGGTTTATGCCTTGCATGGTTATTATTGTTGAGACATAGCTGAGTTTTATGATCGAATTTGTTATGTTGTTGATGGAGTTGTGCTGAGAGTGTGTATGTTGGGATTTTTCTTATGTTTGACATACCGCATCAAGTTTTCCGCTTATGTACAATAGATTGTATTGTTGATTGAGCAGAAGAGATGTTATGAGTCCAGTATGAAAATGAACGAAATGTGGCTCACAAATATTTGATTGTAGAGACCAATGAATCCAATATGAAATATTGTGAAATGAGGTCCATGAGAAGAGCTTGAAGGTCGGGGCCTTCAGTGACACAAGTGGTGGCTTGTAGATTTAGGGTGTAGTAGCATCCTTAGTAGTGGCGACTTCCGTCTAGCTGTGGCTAGAAAGACTTGGGTGTTAGGCAATCCAGTAGGTGGTGGCCTGCAAAGTTCATATAGGTAGTGGCCTAGAGCAAGTAGTAGCTCGCATGATTCGCAAGTTGTGGTTTGCACATTAGTGGTGACCAATGATCATATGTAAAAGACAAATTTTGATTAATAGAAGAAGAGTGAAGCCAAACATCCAACGGTGGTTTTCTCCCTTTGGGTTTCCACCTAACCTCTGGTGTCTCTATGTGTGATGATGTGCATGTTGTTTTGTTGATGTGTTGTTGCCCATGGTTACTTTTGCTTATGATGATCACTGCTTATGTTTATGAGTATGCATGTGTTGTTTATATATGTTGTTGGTTAACTAATGCATGCTTCATTAATTTTGTAAAGAAAAGGGAAAAACAGTGTAAACAAGTGATTCCCTGACATTACACTGATTCACACCCCCCCCCCCCCCCCTCCCAATATTCTTCCAACAATCAAAGTATGGGAACTTCTTCACTAGGGAAAGTGGTTCATCGGGAGTCAAATTCCATAGAATTTTTCCCATCTAATGAAGGAACTTGATGAAATGGGGACCATTGCTTCATGGGGGATAATTGATTCAAATGGCCATCCACCTCTTCCATTCACTCAACATGGTTCTCCATCCTGGTAGTTTGTTTTTATCTATCGGTTCCTAAAATTTTGGGGCTATTTTGAGGCCTTAAACAATGCTTTTTGGCCATTTAATGCATGTCCCCATTGCTTCCTAAGCCGAGAAGATTGATACTTGTGGAAATCAATGGCCACTCACCTCTTGTGACTAACTCAACATTGTTCTCTATCTTGGAAGTTTCTTTTTATCTATATCTTTTGAGTCATGAACTTTTTGGGACATTTTGAGGCCTTAAATAATGTTTTTTGGCCATTTGGGGGATTGGAGTTGCTATAAGCCTACCTAGGCCTACCAATATTTGTACTTTCCATTTAGATATTTCCAATAAGATACTATGCACTCCAAACAAAGATTATATGAAAAAGTTATGTGCTTGGGAAGTTGTTGTATCAAGTAACCACCTCAAAGCCCACAACCTTTTTGGAGCTTTGTCTCCTAGAATTATGGTTTTTTCCTCATAGTGTTAGTACTTCAAGTTAAAATATCATTTTTTGCATCATTGATGCCTTTCACTACCACCATTCTAGCTAGCTTGTATTACTTTCCATTTTATTATCTTTCCCTATTTCTTTTATTAATAAAAACCAAATTACACTATATTTCTATACTACAATATTTTTATGTACATGTTTCCATTCATATTCCAACCTTTCATTTTATTCTCTATATAATCCAAATCACAAACAATCTACCTAAAAAGAAATATAATAATTGTGAGGTAACAATTGCTTTCCAAATCCATCGTTTGAAAATTCTCAATTCATGTCCTCAATCACCCTATGAACTTCTCATTAATTATGACTAAAGAAGTTCATTAATTATGACTAAAGATACAACTCATGCAAAAGTTATAGTGCCTCAAAGTTAAAGACTGGGCATATTTCTAACTCCATTTGCTACAAATTTTGACCTACTTGCTTAGAACACTGTAACCCTAAAGCATGTTGATGTGGTTAAAGGAAGGAAGAAAGAAAAATTCACTATGTTTGATTTAGATTTCAGAGGGAATGGGAACTGAAAGCCACATTGGCAATATAGAAGGACATTAATTTGGACTCATTATGTCATGTACAACGCTCATCTGGATTAAAAAGAGGGGATATGGAATGTTTACCTAAACAAGTGAAATTAGGATAGCAAAATTGAATTTTAAAAATGAAATGAAGATTAGGTATAACTAATTACAACAACCTCATGATGTGACTTTGTATGCATCCGCTGGATATTGCGGTCCACGTCACTCACAATAACACTCCTAATGGAACCCCACTGAAAATATCAAAAGTAATCTATCGGTGATTCAGCACGGACCACCATTACAACGTTGTCAACTCACCCACGCAACTGGAATTGGACGGAGAGTGGTGGGGAGAAAGGCCGTTTTTCTGGTCTACGTGGACGATGATTTACGGACCCAATGCAGGGTATCTGGGTAACAGCTCAGCGTGGAAACCACGCTGTTTGATGTTGCCTGCCTCCCATGGAAACCGCGTTTTTGTTTCTATCTATATCCTACGTGTTCGGAGTATCATAAGGGCAGCCACGTGTACGACAATGCGTTCGTCCTCTTACCCGATTAGGTGGGCCCGGGGAGCATTCTTACTCGCAAAGTTGTGTTGGGCCGGGTTTGCGGCGGGGATGGACTAAAGGCGACATGTGGGTCCCACTTAGGGCCTTTCCCGAGTGCACAAGATATATCGGTTTGACCCGCGAGGTCCAATTAAATGTTCTTTTTAAATGTAGATGTTTATATAGTGATGTGTGGTTTAAGTGTAAATATCATTGGGTGAAGTTCACGATCCAAATTTCATTGAGTATACTGTTTTGTTATGATCTCGGCTCAAGGAGTAGACTCCTCTTGTTTGAGTCTCCGCTCTTGTTAAATCATAAGATTTGGTATATTTGACTTGCAGGTTGCTAGATATACTCTTGGTGTTACAGTGGCAGGTTAATCCTAGTCTCCGTTAGATTAGTCCAAGCATTGATTCACCATGTGGTTAAAAAAACATGTCGCTGTTTTATTAAAGAAGTGTAGATTAGTTAATATGAGTGGCTTTAAAAAACACATGTTGTTGTTTTATTAATGAAGTGTACATTAGTTAGTTTGAGTGACTTTAGTTATTATTAGTCCCTGCCTGGGACTATAGCGATCGATCGATCGTTGAATTCATATTAATTTAGCTTGACTAATCGCTTTACTAAAATTTAACCAAAGTTTCTGAGTGGTTATATCGTTTCACAGAAATTTTAACCAAACTTTTCCGATGGACCTCTTATTGGCGACGTCACTCGCCTCGAGGCAACATTACAGTGACTAATGTTATTTTATGCAAAGTTTTTTTTAATCCAAAGAAAACAAAGTTTTCAATCCATAACATATCCAAGGTCCAAGGTTTTTCCCTCCTCCTATTCCGAGCCAAATTTCCTTATCCAAAGTTTTTTGTTGCCCCTTCTATATCCAAAGTTTTTGGTTGCCCTTCTGTATCCATTATACGATTATTTTCTTTAAAACTTAGGATAACCAACAATGAATCGAGTTTAACAAATTTACGAACTTAACGTGACATTTGTTTTGTATATACAAAGTTATGCTGCCGCCTGTCTTGTAGCCTCAAAACCTGCCTCGCCACCTACAACGTCAACACCTGCCTCCTCCACATGTCGTCACTTCCCTTCACATGGTAGCTTTCCTCTACAGCTGAGACGCCCAGGGTCATAACCAGATCTTCCAAGTGATGAGCGCAACATCCTAACCCGCTTTCTTCCTCTGCATCTGGAGAACTACGACCTAAGAGAGCTAAGAACATGAATCCTCTGGAATTATTTCTTCTGCCCTCACTCCTACAAAATCCACCAAGTCTCGTCTAAATTATTTCTTCTGCCCTTGCTCCTAAGGAATCCGCAAAGTCTCGTCTGAATTGGTTGAGATAGGCATTGCCCACCACATCGCTAGATATGTAGATATGTCCGCCATTCCAGGCTAGAAATTTTTTTCCCTCAACGCTAGCAGGAACCGGAAATTTAAAGAGATTAAATCTTCAAAATTGGATTTCACCGCAGGAAATCAAATGAATATACGTAGTATAGTCTGCTTCACTTACTTGTGAAAGCCAATGCAGGCTGATGGAGGAATGGCAGAAATGGAGGGTTTTCTGTCGGAAAAGTCTTCAGTAATGTGATCCCCTCATAACTGTTGTGGGG
>APFE030351636.1:0-14983 GCA_000404065.3 Pinus taeda
TCAAGTGAATCGAAGGATACAAATGTTTGGGGAGGAAAACTCCACAAGAGATAATACAATAGATAGGGAATATTTTGGCCAATTCATGCAAGATTAGTTCGCTTTCAAAGGTGTTTTTCCCCAGCCCTCGCTCTCAATGAAAGTGATTTTGTGGAACATAAGGGCTCTCAAAAACAACGGAAAATAAGGACTACTTAGAGACAAAATTAATAGGGAAAAACCTAGGAATATTATCTTGCATGAGGTAAAGGTTACTAGAGTGAGCATGAGGTAAATGTTGTTAGAGCGAGCATGGAGGCTCTAGTGGAGTAATGCTAGAAACGCTGTGAGTCAATCTCCCTTGGTTCTCAAGGAACAATGATGGGTCTATTAATCCTATTACACCCCATGGAAGCAAATTTTCATGAATCGTTAGTAGCCCCTATGATATTGTCTAAAAAATTTCAACAAGTCATATCAAACGATATGGGTTTCTTAATCGTAATATATGGGGCACATCTACTACGAATAAAATTTCCTTTCTCAACAAACTCATATAGCTTTAGTAGTTGCATTTGAATCAAAATTCATCATTGGAGGGGACATCAATATGATTACCTTGCACAGTCCTTCAAAGATGTAATTAGGAACATGCACTTAGCTTAGATAGAAATGGTAAATGGAATTTATACTTGGACAAGAGTAAAGGAGGTAGGCACAAAATAACCTATCATCTTGACATGTTTCTTATCTCGAAATCATTGCTGGAAAAATACCTCCTTTTGGAAGATTCCATCCTTTCGAGTGCTCCCATGGACCACTCACGAATATTGTTAGAATTGGACCTCAAAAAAGCTACTAAAAAATAACGGGACGAGTGGCGTATAGTGCTAGAATTGGACGTCAAAGAAGGTGCTTAAAATTGACCATTCATATTTGACAGTTTTTTATTAATAGATCCATCCTTTGTGGAGAAGTCCAAGCAGTATTAGTGAGACATGGATAATTCAAGCCTCTCCCCATATTCAACTTTCAACATTAGTTAAAAAATCTAAAAGGTTTAATTAAAAATTGGGCAACATCTTCGAGAAAAAACCAAATATGGAAATTGAAATGGAATGCATTCAATAAAAAATGTCACTTTTAAGGGTGGTCTAAATATTTTTCAAAGAAGTAGTGGGGGGGAGGTTCTTAAAAAGATAGAGGAATGATAGAAGCAAGAGGAGACTTTATGGAGGCAAAAATTGAGGATCTCATGGCTCAACGAACGGGACAAGGACACTCAGTTTTTCCACAAAACAATGTTGAAACACAAGAATCGTAATTCTATCTTCCCACTTACCATTCAGAATTGACACCAACTCTCTTATCATAGGGAAATTGAAAATTAAATTACTTCATTCTACAACAATCTCCTTAAAAAACCTAACCCTAATAGATTACAATCCATAGAGAAAGATAATCGCCTATATTATAAGATTGGTCATTGAAGATCAAAACACGACTTTGATGAAGGAAATTGCCTTGTAGGAGGTTAAGGAAGCACTAGTAAAAAATGAAAAATTAGTGACTAGGTGATAAAAAAGTTAGTCACCATAGCTTTTCCAAGTGATATACTACCAAAAATGAGAAATATTGAGTGACCCAACTAAAAGAGAGATGGATTGTTATACAAATTTTGCATAAAATTTGAGAACATAGTTTCTTCTTCAATTTTTATGAGAGAAAGATCTCTATGAAATGTTAGAATGGGGAAAAGTGGGCCATCCCCATCTTATTATACCCACATTTTATTTTATTCATCCAAGGAAGGTTCCGCATGTGGTTTAAGTGTGGATTTCTTTGTAGAGTAATCATTTTATATTTCCATTTCTCCTTCCCTGCACCCTATATAAGTGTCTTTTGTAGCCAACCATGGCCTACCCAATGTAAGAGGGTAACCACTGAGATTTTTCTTTGTGTGTGAGACAATGAAATAAGATGGGTACTCCCATGAATCAATGGATACATTTATATCTTCCAATATTCCTTCTAGGCATATAATTGAGGTATCTGGTAGCTGCAAATAATGGGATTGTGCCTAAGAGATAACTGAAAGTTTAATATAAACATAGTGCCCTTGATGATGACATTAATAGATACTCCATTGTCGATCAAAGTTTCATTAATAGAAGTATCATATATATAGACAATCACAACATGACTTGTGGGCTCAACATACTTTGGATGTGTAGGTTTCTCAAGCATGATATCAAAAAGTTGTCCCATACATGAATGGTAAGAGTATTCATTTTATTTCTTCCTAGCCCTTTGATACATGATTACTTTATGAAATTTTTGTAAATTGGTATTTAGTTTGATGGCTCTAAGAAGGAGAATCTTTACATAAATATTTGTAAGCCCGTCTGACAAAGTGGTTGTAGCTTGATGGGCTTCTTATCTTCCAATCTTTGTGGAAATTGTGGGAAAGGAGATGAAATCCTTGTTGCTTGTTGTTCTTATACATTCTATTCCTCCTCTTGATCTCAATATTCCCTTCAGGTTCAACACTTTCATAATCTTCAATAATGACAAGAGGTGGATGATTATAAGTTTTTTACCCTAACCTGAGGCGAAAATCATTGATTTCAACCAAATTCAATATTAATTCAAAAAATTGGAAGGATTGATGTTGTAGAGAGGTTGGGCCTGTAGATTTAAATTGCTTATGTAATATGCTATAACAAAAGACTTGAATCTACTCTACTCATGAGCGAAAACAAAAATTGTTTGATGAAATCATGAAGCAAAAAAGGAAGAATTTAAATCACACATAACAAAATATTTTTACTAGGGAAAGTAATAGCTAAAAACCCTACTATTTGTATATTTCATTGATGAAAATATCTCAGTAGAAAATATAATGCTTGTTCAACCTGAAAAATATCTACACAAGTACAAATTATCTCACTGCTTCACAAATCAACTCAATCCAATACTTAAACAAATATGTTGTTTTCCAAACTCCTACTTCATTGTGTAGTTTCCTAGGGAATTGGGCCACATTTAATTGGGAAAATCCATCACCACAACTACGTAATCCATTCATACGACTTCTACTGATTGCATGCACCATTTATATAACTTAGAAAATTATACAACTGATAGTACTTAACACTTCTACTGATTGCATGCACCATTTATATAACTTAGAAAATTATACAACTGATAGTTTAACAAAATTTCATTTATTTTTGCAAATGACCATGTATTTTTTTTGTAAGTATCTTTATTCAATGCATATTTGAGAATAAAATTATTTTATAAGTATTTATAATTTGTTACAAATGGGTGTTTCATGATGATAGGATTTTAAATGTTTGTTTTTTTATTTTACGTAGTGTATTTACTTGTTTGTCTTTGCTCTTGTTTGTGTTTCTGTGTCTATGAATTCAAAAACATGCAAAAAACTTCTATTATAATATACCATATGGAAGGGAATACAAATAACTTCTATGATGATTTCAAGAATGCATAGTATCAAATACAAGAGATACACTTCAAATGAATTGAATGCTTTCATTAACCTATCCATGTTCAATTTAATATAATTTCACATATTTCGATAACTGACCATGACACCATTGATGACAAAGTTTTTTTTTCTTCTTTTTTTTGGTCACCACGACTATAATATTCAATGTGTGTTTGAGAATTATATTCTTTTATAATTATCTTTAATTAATATATTTTTTTTCCTCACGAAAAATCTTATTTTTATTAATGAAAATAAAATTACATGTTGTAGATGTTGACAATGCATTCAATCATGGCAATCAAAACTGGTGATCACAGAGACCAAAAATACAACTCCAAAATAGTGGTAAACATGTCACCCTTTTCTCAATTTCTTCTTTTTAACATTACACCATTCTTTGTAAGGAATGGTCGTTAAAAGCTCTAGCTGGGTCCCTTCATTCATTCTTGGATCTTCTTACTATATTTCATTTTTTAAGTTGAAATCCTTTAATGATACTTATTTTGTAACATGTTATAGTAAGTAATGAACATT
Source organism: Pinus taeda (assembly GCA_000404065.3). Lineage (NCBI taxonomy): Eukaryota > Viridiplantae > Streptophyta > Pinopsida > Pinales > Pinaceae > Pinus > Pinus taeda. The sequence goes on from APFE030351636.1 coordinate 4,031, forward strand.
TTTCTTTGTGCGCTATATTTTTGAACTCAAAAATTGTGGCCTTATAATGAGTTTGTGATAATTATTTTTTTTATCATATAAGATATTAACTTTCATTACATATTTTGTCTTTTAGTCAATCTCATTGTGCATTTTTTGTAATTTCAAAATTTTTTGTATTGATAAACAATTATTAGAGTTTTGATTGAAGAAGAAAACACAATAGTTATTATAATAGTTACACACTAAGGAGTTGAAAAAAGTTATATATAGTGATGAACCACGAAATCCTAACAATGTTGGTTTATTTGAACCGAAGTAATTTGATAATTATTTTTCTATTAGAGAAATAGTGCATAAGAAGGAAAAATAACATGATGTAAAGATTAAATGATGGATTCACCAATAATTTACAAGGTTTTATAATTAAGCAAATGATTCACAAATATTTTATAGCATTTTACGATTCATTAAACAACGCACCATTATTTTACAGTATTTTAGTTTTTAGTAAAATATTCCAGAAAAAAGATATATACTTGTTGTAGTGTAGTAGACAGTGACCATTAGTTACTAGGAGAAAGGAAAACAAGAAATCACATGAAGATAAAGAACATAGGAATAGAAGAAGAGAAACGATGTAGGAGAGAACCAATATATTGTTACTTTATATTACATTGTCTTGAGAAGACAATCACAAAAGATACAATGATGCATACATTTCATATCTAGATCTATATACATATATATAATACACACACGCACCACACATATATATATATATATATATATATATTTATGTCGAGATAATCACAATAATTTAAGTCAAAAGCAATTTAGTCTATCTAACTAAGAATCTTGAATCGACTAGAGAGTTGATCGACTTTATAATATCAATTATAGAATTGTTTGGGATGGTAAACTAAGTTGACTAGCCCCTACAACATCTTCCCTACTCTTAATTCGTTCTTTATGACAAAGACAAGAAGATTTTGAGTCTTACAAAATTTGTACAAAATTTGATACACCATAAAATAAAAAATCTAAATCCTTATAATGAGATAAAAGTTTGTCCAGAAGGGTGGTTGGCTAATTAGAAGATCTAGTTTCGTGGTCAAATAGAACTTGTTGAATTACATCTCCAAGATTTGAAATGTTAATTCCTCTTCTTTTTCCTTCCCTGGCTGACTAATTGGAACATTCAATTTCAAATTCCTGAGTGTGATATTGTTGTTCAAAAGAGAGACCAAATCCTAAAATCTTGGCTCAAAGAAATTGAATTTATGTCATTGTGAAGATGACTGAGATGATTGTGCTATTGCAGGTGCTAGTGTTGAAGTCATAGGGAATGTTGTTTGATAAGTACTTGGTGCAAGCACTTGAATATCTTGATCAAATATAGATCATTTCCATGCAAATATACTTTCATGGGCATCAAATAATTTAAAATATCTCAAATAATGTACCTTGTCAGCTACTGATATGTACCCTGACAATTCTTGATCAACTAGTATTTGATGTTCTAATAGTTTAATTTTATTAACAATTCCATGAAAATAATCAATATAGTTGAACTTTATTAATGATTCCATGAAAATGATCAATAACATTGGCATATTCTACTTTTACTCTCGTCCCTTCTCTAAACCACTATCTTTTCTCGTCTTTTATTTGGGATTAATATTTTTCTCCTATAAAACCTAATTCTCATGGGTAGACTTTTCTCAACGTTGAGTTACTTGTCGGGAGTACGATTCTCAAAATATAAATTATTGAGTTTATATCTGATCACATGTGGGCGATAAATATATTTGGAAAATAATAAAAACATTGGGCTCTGTGATATAATGTTTTTTCTAACTCTTCTTTTTCTTGGTTAAATTCTTGGTGAGACTTATGAATTATAGTGGATATTTTTTAATTCCGTTGAACTATCATTTTATCTTGAAATTTATTTACAAGAGGAGTTAGTTTCTCACTCTGATTGACCAATTGTTATAGAAACTATTGGATTGCAATTCTGCTTCGAATATTTATATTAATTTTTTTTATTTCCTAGTTCTAACATTCTAACCAAATATCCCTTTATTGTCATTGCCTCTCCTAAATATTTCTACTATACAACATCCTTATTTTAATTTTTTTCTTCTATCCTCTCACAAAATTTTCTAGGGCTTGAAATATTTATTTATCTCAAGCATGCCTTAAGTGAGTTTCTTACTAGATGTTTCTTTTAGCCTTTCTTTATTTATGGAGCTCAAGTGTTTTGTGTATTTGACTCTACCAGAGGAACTTGTTCATCAGTTATATGGGAGGTTGAGGTAACATCTATTTGTAGATTAACTTTCTCTAGAATTTCCTTTAATATATCTTCTGACATAGTATTCTTGTATGGGACTTCCTGAGTACCAGCCTGCTTAGGTGACATTTTATCTTGATAATCCTTTTATTCTACAATTGTTGCGGTAGTTTCACGAGGTGAATTAGAATTCAGTTTGAACTCTAGCACTTATTGTTTTCTTGTTGCATTCACTCAAACATCCTCCATTATATGTGTGTGTCGAACTTCCATTTTATATGCTAACTTTGGTTGAAATGAATAGTTGATGTTCCTGCATTTTTTTTTATCTAGCATCATTATATATCTTTTTATTTCAATGAATACATCTTTGACATGTCGAAGTTACTACAAGGTGTCTCATCCAATAGATGTTGCCAAAAATTGTTGCAATTCTATGCTTCTTTAGTATTTTTCCCTTTTCTTGGGTATGCTCCAACACTTCTCACGAAATTGAGTCTAACTTCTATAGGTATTGTGGTCCTTGTACTTAAATACCCATTATAATATTTTGTCAATAAGTATTATATGTTGATGCCTGAATCGGTTTCAAACACTGTGAGTCTTAACTTGTAATCCCCTTAGGATATTCTATGGTAGGTAATTATATGTAAAATTTAAATGGTCTTGTGCATAATGTTTCTTTCATTTCTTCTTATTTTTCAGTGTTTGAAAAGGGTAAAATTATATCCCCTGACCCTTCTCAAGCTTGGGAATATTTCTTTAGCCTCCTTATCTTCCACCACCTCCTCCAACTCCACCTCTACCACCAGCTCCTCAACCACAACATCCCTCCTCCTCCTCTTCCTCCACCACCACCTACTCCTCCTCCTCCACCACCTCTTCTTGCCCCACCTGCACATCCACCACCTCTGCCTCTACCACCTCCACCACCTCTGCCTCTACAACCTCCACCACCTCTGCTACCTCCTCCTCTTCTTCCACCTCCTCCTCCACCTCCTCTACCTACGCTTTCTACACCACCTCTGCATCCACCTTCTCCTCCTGCTCCTCCTCATCCACCTCCTCATCCACCACCACCTCCACCACCTCCTCCTCCTTGTTCTCCACCTTCGCTCCACCTCTCCCTCCTCCTCATCTTCCTCCTCTGCCTCCTTATTGACCACCGCCTACAACTCTTCTTCCTTCACTCCCTCCTCCTTCCTCCTCCTCCTTCTCCTCCTCCTCCTTCGCCTCCTCCGTCTTAACCTCCTCGACCACCTCCTCCTCCTCCTCTCTATCCTCCTCCTCCTCCTCCACCTAAACCTCCACGTAAACCTTCACCTCCCCTCCACCTCAACCTCCACCTCTACTCTTCCTCCACCTCCACTGTTCCTCCACCACCACTTCCACCCCTGCCTCCTACTCATCCTCCTCCTCCACACCCTTCTAAACCGCCTCCTCCTCCTCCTCCTCCACATCCACCTATACCTCGACCACCTCCTATGCCATATCCACCTATACCTCCACCACCTCCTACCTCACCACCACCTCCACCTCCAACTCCACCCCCACATCTACCTCCACCTCCACCCCCACATCGACCTCCACCGCCTCCTCCTCCTCCTTCTCCATCTCCACCACCGCCTCGTCCTCCTCCACTTCCTACTCCTCCTCCACCACCAGGCCCTCGTCCTCCTCCATCTCTACGTCTACCTCCTCCTCCACCACCAGGCCCTCCTCCTCCTTCTCCTCCTCCTCCACGACCTCAACCTCTGCCTTCTCCTACTCCTCATCCTCCACCTCCACCTCCTTCTGCACCAACACCACCTCCACCTTCTCATCCACCACCTCAACCTCCACCAACAACACCACTTCCTCTTCCTTCTCCTCCTCCTCTTCCTTCTCCTCCTGCACCTCTTCATCCACCGCCACCACCTCCTCCACCTCCTCCTACTCCACCTCCACCACCACCTCCACCTCCTCATCAGCTGATTTCACCCCCTCCTGCTCCTCCTCCTCCACCTCCACCACCACCATCACCACCGCATGCTCCTCCTCTTCATCTGCCATAACCACCACTACCACCACCTTCGGCTTTGCCTCCTCTTCCTTCTCCTCCTCCTCATCCAACTCCTTTGCCTCCACCGCCTCCTCTACCATTTTCGCCAACCCCCTCCCTGCTACCCCATCCTCTCCACCTCCTCCACCACATCCTCCTCCTCTTGCCCTGCCTCCTCCGCTGCCTCCTTCCTCCCTGCCGCCCGTGCCTTCAACTACTCCTCCTCACCATTGTCGCGTCCTCCTCATGCTCCTCCTCCTCTGCTTCCATCTCCTCCTCCTCCTCCCCTACCACCTTAACACCTGTCTCTGCCTCTGCCTCCTCCACCTCCTCCGCCTCTGGCTTCACCTCCACCTCATCCTCTTCCTTTGCCTCCTCCTCCTCCTCTCCTCTACCTCCACTTCCTTCACCTCTGCCGCCTCCTCCTCCTCTCCTATGCCTCCTCCTCTCCTCTTCTCGGCCTCCTCTACCTTCGCCTCCACCTTCTCCTCTGAATTCTACGCTTGCTCCTGCGCCTCCTCCTCCTCCTCCTCTTCTTTGTCCTCACAAAGCTTAAATAAAATAAAATTGCATATCATTTCAATATTTTTATTTATAATACTTATTGAGAAAATTCAGATATCAATATATACATGATAATATAACAAATAATATGTATAAAAAACTACGCTATGAATAAGTAATTATAAGCACAACAATTTAATTATCAAAATGTAATTTAGTTTTATAGTTTAAGTCAAATACTATTTTCAGAATTTCACTAACAAATTTATGATAAAGGTGATTAAAATTATGTGTTGCCACCTATGATTTTCAATATCAAAGTTGTAAGGGTGGTGAACAAAAAAAGTGCACATCGAGTAATCGAAGTGTAGTATAGTTTAAGAGGGACAACATTTTCCTGTTTTATTTGGAAAAAAAAAAAAAAATTAGCTTTAACTATTTTCCACATATTCATATTTCTACATGTCTATTTAAAAGTATTAAAAGTATTAAGAATACTTTTTATATTTAAAAATAAAATTTAAAATGTTGAATTTACTTTTGAATTAAAAATTTCAAAAATATATAATATGAGTACGAAATTCCAATTCCAATAAAAAGACGCTGAATCTATGCTGAATCTATTTTCATATTAGAATATAGATAAAAAAATCAGACATCAAAGTTTGTCACCCACCCAAGGAACATTTACAATCCATCATTTAACAAACCAAGAAAAAGGTGAATGTTTGCAAGAATTTCTATGTTTTTTGCATCATAATTTTGGGGCTACGTGTATTAATGATTGATATCTTCGTAACCATAAGACCAAAGTTCAGTGAAGAGGATTAGGCTGATAAATTGACGACGAATCTTGATGAAGAAGGGTAAAGAACTTTTAATGTGTAAACAAATGTATAATGAAACACGAAAGGTATAAATATGTGAAAAGTATCAATAAATATTTCCTATAATTGTAGAAAAATAATTATAAACCAGTGTTTAACATTTCAAATGTGTAAACAAAATTATCAAAAACGATATCCATAGGTGTGGAAAATTTTTATAAATAAGATATCCATAAACGATATCCATAGCTCTACAAAATATTTGTAAACCACACATTACATTGTGCAAAGAAAATTGTCGATAAACGCTATCCATAGTTGTCAAATGTTTTTAAAAGCCATACTTCAAAGCAAGGCTCGAAGAAGAGGCGTGGCTTCAAATATGCGAACAAAATAAAGGACATCCATAGTTGCAGAAAAAAATTATAAACAAAGATCGAAGAAGAAGAGGCATGGAAGAGGCATGGAATGTTAAGCTAATCTGAATTGAGAGAAATGGCTACTTACCTCACGCTTGATTGGAGGTAGAGTTATGAAGTGACAAGGGGTTAGTCACTTCATGTAGCCCATATTATGTTTCTCATGTTTCTCAGACCATAAAATAAAAAAATTATGTAAATTTAGAAAATAACAACCTAAATTTAAAAATAGAGTATAAATTTGCGATTGTGATAAGAAGCTATGAAGGGAACGGCTCGAACTCAATAAGACAGCCCATAAAAGCAACAAGTTACTTAAATTTAGAAAGTACAGCCCGAAAAAGCAAAAGATAGCTTAAATTTAGAAACAGAGTATAAATCACATAACCGTAAAAAAATCCACCAGTTGAATTAAAACAAATACAAACCAAAGTAATTTACCTTTAAAATTTAAAAACATGAAAATAAAAAATTAAAGGTTAAATTTAAAATTAAAAAATAGAATATAAATTACATTCAGTCAAAAAAACCACCTGTTAAATTAAAAGAGTACAAACCAAAATAATTTGTATTTAAATTTTAAAAAAGCAAAGTAAAAGATTAGAAGTTAAATTTAAAAAACTGATTTTGAGGTAAAAGATTGGCAATTTCGCTATATCCCCCAACCCTTGTTTGGCTTGGTTGATATCAAACTTAATAAGAGTTATCTCTCCTTTCAGTATGGGGAGAGCAAAAATTATCTATTTCTTTTCAATATGGGGAGGAACACGGAACAACAAAAAAAAGAGAATGTGATAATCTCATAACTAGGACCTCAAGAAAAGGCAGGTTTGGCTAGTGATGCAAAGCTATATGATATGAAAACTAATTTCAAAGTTAAAAAGAGGAAATACTTGATTGAAAAGTGAAAAATTAAAAGTTAAATTTCGAAATAATATTTATTTTTTTTGAAGTAAAAAATGGATAGTTCCAAAGTTAGAAACTCTCGCTATTTAATTGTTTTTGCAGTAAAAAACACAAAATTTCAAAGTTTAAAAAGTAATGGTCAAATTTAAAAACTCAATGTCTAATTTGCTTTCTTCACAGTCAAGAGAATGTGTACAAAGTTAATGCTTAAATCTGAAATGTCAATCTTTATCTCAGTGACTCACACTATTAGTGTGAATTGACAATTACGAAAATGAGGTGAAAGTCATTATACATAATTCTCTTTGCTAAATAATAAAATTGTCAAAATAAAATTTGAGGATAAGTTGTTAAATAAGAAAAAAGTTAAAATTCATATGGGTTAACAAAATTTTTCACTAATAAAATAACATTTTTAACTAATAAATAAAATCATATAGATGAACAATCATCTTCATTAAAGTCGTATGGATTAATAATCATTTTCACTAGTAATTAAAAATTAATTAATTTATATTTTTTTCTAAGTACTTTTAGGTTGGAAAATTTAAATGATAAATATATAAATAAAATATTTATTTCAAAGTTTAAGATAAACTATCTTTTCTTTTCTTTTTTTTCTTCTTTCAGTATTTCTAAGAGCCTTGCAAAACTCTAGGAGTATCAAAAACTTATCTACTGAATCACTCAGGGTTTGTTTAAGTACAACCCATTAGTCATAAAACAATGAGGGAAATCATAAGGAAACACACATTGGGTTTCCCAATAATATTTTGATCTGTAAAAATATATATTAATATATGTATCTATAAATTCACTAATTATAATGAATATATTATTAGATATTTCTAGATATTGCACTTTATATTAACCCCCACAAAATTGTTTCCCTTATTTAATGTAATGTTTGACCACTCTAACCAAAATATCTTATACAATATGTGCCCCTTAACCAAAAACCATTATGAATGTCAAAACACTAATATGACCCATAACCGCTAATTTACTGTGATTACTCATACTCTTAGATAATTAAAAACCCTTCCATAATGCAAACTCTAACAACTATTACCATGAATTCTAGAAACTATGGTCCCTAGTACACTTCATGATCATGATGTTGTAATTCTTGAAATTTTACAATACACATCAATTTTAATATCTAACACATTAACTCTACCATTAAAAATATATCTTTTATTCAGTTAAAATGTCATAACATAGTGATCAATTTGAATGAAGTGTAACTCCGAATTAAATCTCATAAGAAAGGAATATAATAGATATTGTATATCATTGAGATGATATTTTGATTATCGATATTGACCCATAAATAACTTTTCATGAGCCAACATATGGTAATGATTTTGATGAAGATATTGACCCAAAAAGCATTTTTTGTGAGTCAACATATGGTAATGATCTTGTCGAGTACTCACATTTCACTCATTAGATCATACAATGATGGTGTATATTTAGTAGCTGATTTAAGGACTTAATGTTGGTGTCTCAAGTTCATTTAAACTATTATTCCTTCCATAAATTAATATTAATAAAGTGTATATATATGTTTTTTCTATATTTAGTTATATGTATTTCAAAATTATAAAATTGCTAAATTTCTAAATTGTGTATTTCTATATGGTTTTTCTCTATTTCCACTATTCAATGCAATATGAATAATAAATATACTTTATTCGATTCCTATTTATTCATGTTTATATTATTGTGTTAAATATATGTATTATTAAAACAAGTTCTGATATTTCATTTTTTTTCTTATTTCTATATCTTTCCTAATATGAGAGAGTCTTTTGCATGAATAAGGAGAGTCTCTAACATTAAAATCACTATTCTACAATAAATTGGTCAAATGATCATGATGGGAAAAATATACAACTAGGAAAAACACGTTGGTGACATGCTGAACATGAACATTTATGAATGTGAAAATTCTAATAAGTCCATTTGGTTCCCCTCTTTACTAATTACGATATACATGAAACAAACTCCACTAGTTATTTCTCCAGAAATATTTAAAAGTCTTCCAAAAGATGGAAAGTACCTCAACACATAAGAAAAACGAATCCTCCCTCATCGCATGTTCAATTGTCCATACAAATAATTGAAGTTTGGTATGTCAGCTCTTTAGATGTAGACCCACAAGAGATTTTGTATCAGTCAACAATTGACAAAATATATATAGGATCAGTTAATAATCTAATATAATATTCCCAATTCCACCATAAGCTCAAGAAGAACAAAGAGATATACTTTTACTCATACGAGATGCTGAACAAGAAGAAGGAAGCGAAGCATAATTATACACAACCATTTAAATTTGACCTCTTAGAACTTTTGACATAATCTCATAAGAATATTGCAAGCAAAAACTCACAGAGTTGGAAACCAACAGGGACATAAATATATACAATAAATCTAAATGGAATATTTCCAGGTATTCAACTAGAAGACACAACAACAATAGAATCTAAACTCAATTACATGAAAAGTTTTTGAGGTTATTGTATAAAGGGTAGAAAAGAAAAGAAGCATAGAAAATTAGAACAATTTCTAGAATAATGTATTAGGTTTGATGTCTTGCACTTGCATCGACATGGAGAATATGTATTCATTGAAACAAAACTATAGAAAATGATGGTAGTTTAGAAAAAACAACAACATAAAAAATCGATTCCAGACAAGCTCAACGTAGAAAGGCGCTTATCATAGGCATACGACCAAGGATATTCAACAGAACTAAACAGGAAAAAATAAAAATTGAACACCGATTTGACTTGTGATTTAACCCATGTTACTACGATAAGAAGTATAGAAGAAAATGATGTTCAAGATAGAAAACGGTCCAAGCAGATTGATAGTGACGAAGTTTCATCCAAGTATATAGGTTTGATGACATATTAAGTTGCCTAGTAACAACATTCAATAGAGAGAACAACACGACATGGAGATTTGTTTGGAATGTTATAACTATGAAATAGGAAAACATAATATAAACATTCCAATAAGAATTAATGATCCACCCTTTGCAGTCCAACAATTAGTACATAAGTCGGTCAACCACATGTTATATGCCTATAATTACGCTCATCACCATAGTTATAACTTAATTATTAGGTTGATAGAATATATCTAAACCCCATGGAATATGTTGGAATATTCATAGTAATATTGACATATTTCTCTACTAAAATTTTCCACTAAGGTTTTTTGTTGTTGTTGAAATATGCATGCAATTTTTTTTATAAATAAAGTTATTATTTAGTTAATTTTTGTTTTTTTTAATATATTAAATTTGATTGGAATAATGGGTTACCCATTTTTATGATTATCATGGATTGAATTTTATTTGTAGTTTGATTAACTTAATTTATATGGCTTCCCTCTTAATTTAATGTTAATATTTTCTTCTAACTTAAATTGGAAAAAAATTCCAAAATAGATATTCCCATAATTATGTTGATAGTAAGAATAGATCTTCCACATTTATAATTTAATTATTAGGTTGATCATAGATACTGAAACCTAGGGAAAATGTCGGAATATTCATGGTAATATTTACATATCAATGATAAGATGTCTTTCCAAGTTAGGTATAATGCATTAACTAAATTATCTCAAATTAATTAATTTAATAAAATGGCATATCAACACATCATATTGGGAATGTGGTATTTCTAAGCCATTGTAATGTAAGAAGAAATGTTTCCAATTAAAAGATTTCCATAATAATAGTGGGGGGAATCTACACTGATAAACATATTTTTATATATTATATAACTCCAGTAATAATAATAATAAATAATATATAGTTTAGGTAACTTTTATGAATTTTTTAATCTAGTTAATGCAATATGTATAATGGGGTTAGTGTTTTGATACTTATCATAGATTGATGGATATAGAAATTTTCAATCCATTTAATTATATGGTCACAATAGTTATAGTAAAACCAGT
>APFE030351638.1:0-52888 GCA_000404065.3 Pinus taeda
AGAACCAAGGCCAAGGCAGCAGCCAACAAAGATGACAACATCATGCTCAAGGACAAAGGTATGAAAAATCCAATGTCCAATGCTATTATTGTAAAAAATATGGGCATTATGCCAGTGAATGTAGGAAGAAGCAGCATGATATGAGTAATAGAAAAAATGCAAATGTTACTAGAGAGAACATCAGCCAAACTAATGTGTTGTTAGCTTGTAACATGGCTGAAACAAATAGTGAAGACATATGGTTTTTAGACTCAGGTTGCAGCAATCATATGACAGGAAATATAGCTCTCTTTTCTGCCCTAGATAAAAATATGAAATCAGAGGTCACACTAGGAACTGATAGCAAAGTGTCTGTTATGGGAAAAGGGGAGGTAAAAATTTTTACAAAGCAAGGAGAAAGGAAAACCATAGCAGATGTGTATTATGTCCCCGGAATGAGATGTAACCTCTTGAGTATTGGACAGCTTGTTCAAAAGGGTTACAATGTTTATTTTGTGAATGATGTGTGTACCATCATGGATATACCCCCCAGCAAACGATGCATTGCTGAAGTGAAGATGACAAGGAACAGGATGTTCCCTCTCAGGATCAGGGCAGATTTGAAAAACAAAAATGAAATTGCAGCAGTTACCCAAGAGGCCTTCTAAAGCGTGCCAAAGGATGAAAATTGGTTGTCGCACTTGAGATTTGGACATCTCAATTTTGGAGGTCTAAACTTGTTAAGCAGAAAAGGAATGGTGAAAGGATTACCATTGATAAAGAAACCGGACAGCCTTTGTGAAGGTTGCATATTGGGAAAACAACACAGAGAAAGCTTTCCATCAGGGAAATGCATAAGGGAAAAAGCACCCTTAGAGATTGTCCACTCAGATGTATGTGGACCGATGCAAGCTGCATCATTAGCAGGCAGCCAATATTTCCTAACATTTATTGATGACTTTACAAGAAAGACTTGGATTTATTTTCTCAAAAACAAAAGTGAAGTGTTTGAGAAATTCCAAAATTTCAAAGAACTTGTGGAGAACCAAAGTGGGCTGCATATCAAAGTTCTCAGAACTGATAGAGGAGGTGAGTATATCTCCAAGGAATTCCTAAGATTTTGCAGAGAAAATGGAATTCATAAACAATTTACAGCAAGGTACACCCCACAGCAAAATGGAGTTGCTGAAAGGAAGAACAGGAACATCATGGATATGGCGAGAAGCATGTTGAAGGCAAAGCATTTGCCAAATGACTATTGGGCTGAAGCTATAAATTATGCAGCATATATTTTGAACAGGTGTCCTACAAAAGCAGTGATGAATAGAGTGCCAGAAGAAGCATGGAGTGGGAGAAAGCATGGAGTCACCCACATGAGAGTTTTTGGGTGTGTGGCCTATGCACACATTCCAGATCAGCTAAGGAGGAAGTTGGACAGCAAAGGGGAGAAATGTATTTTCATTGGATACAATGAGGAATCCAAGGCCTACCGGTTGTATATCCCATCCACCAAGAAGTTTTTTATTATCAGAGATGTTCAATTCATTGAAGAGGAAGCTTGGGATGGAAGCATAGAGAAAACAGTGAATGTTAAAAACTGTTTGTCTCATGATGAAGATGATGAGGAGGTGGCTGAAATGCGTCCCCAAACAGCAGTGCCAACACAAGGACAACAAGGAACACCATTGAGGCTAAATGAGAGTGCTTCTCCAAGCACACCACAAGGAGGAAATTCAAGTGCGTCTTCAAGCACTTGCACACCAAATGAAAGAGGTAAGAAGTTTAGAAATCTAAGTGATTTTTATGATGAAGGAATGAATTCCTTATTTGCCTTGTTTTGTCATGTTGATGATCCTATTCATTTCGAGAATGCAATTAAAGATAAGAAATGGATAGAAGCTATGGATGAGGAGATGAATGCCATAGAAAGAAACAAAACATGGGATTTGGTTGAGCTACCAAAAGGTAAAGAAGTCATTGGAGTGAAATGGGTTTACAAGACTAAGAGCAATGCTGAAGGAAAGATAGAAAGGCACAAGGCAAGGCTGGTTGTCCAAGGGTACAAGCAGCAGTATGGGAGAGATTATGAGGAGAATTTTGCACCGGTTGCAAGAATGGAAACCATCAGAGCAGTGTTATCCATAGCAACACAAAACAAATGGAAAGTCTACCAAATGGACGTGAAGTCAGCATTCCTAAATGGAGTGTTAAAGGAAGAGGTTTATGTTGAACAACCTCTAGGCTATGAGAAGAAAAGTGAAGAACACAAAGTGTGCAAATTGAAGAAAGCTCTTTATGGGCTGAAGCAAGCGCCAAGAGCATGGTACACCAGAATAGATTCATATCTATTGGATAATGAATTCGACAAGTGTGAAGGAGAACCCACCGTCTACATCAAAGAAAAGGATGGTAAAATTTTAATTGTTGTCTTGTATGTTGATGATGTTATTTTCACAGGGAATGATGATCAACTCATTAAGAATTTTAAATCAGTCATGAAAGAAGAATTTGAAATGACTGACATGGGTTTCTTGAGATACTTCTTAGGCATAGAAGTAGATCAAAATGAAAAAGGAAATTTTATCTCACAGGCAAGATATGTAAATCAAGTATTGAGCAGATTTAACATGCAAGAATGCAAGGCAACGATCACTCCCACAGTAATGGGATTAAAACTCAGCAGAGAGGACAGCAGCAAGGATTTTGATCCTAGTTTGTACAAGAGTATTGTAGGCAGCCTTATTTATTTAACAGCAACTAGGCCTGATATTATGTATGCTGTTAGTTTAATTTCCAGATTCATGGAGAGGCCAAAGGAGGCACATTGGGAGGCAGCAAAAAGAATTTTGAGGTATGTCAAAGGTACCAAAATGTTTGGAATTTTATATAATGTCTCAGAACATTCAGATTTGGTTGGATACACTGATAGTGATTGGGTTGGAAGTGTTGATGATCGGAAAAGCACTTCCGATTATGTTTTTCATATGGGTTCAGGAGCCATTTCATGGGCTTCTAAGAAGCAGTCCATTGTAGCATTGTCTACATCAGAGGCTGAATATGTGGCAGCTATAGCAGCAGCATGTCAAGCAGTTTGGATGAGAAGGATGTTGAGGAGTTTAGGCCAAGAGCAGGCAAAAGCGACAGTGATTTTTTGTGACAATAGCTCAGCTATTGCATTGTCAAAGAATTCAGTGTTTCATAAGAGAACGAAACACATTGATACAAGGTTTCACTACATCAGAGAATTGGTGAACAATGGAGAAATTGTCCTAGAACATTGCAGGACTCAAAAACAGGTTGCAGACATCTTGACAAAGCATTGGATCATAAAAGCTTTGAATTTTTTTGAGGAGTGTCTAGGTTGACCGAATGCCCAGCAGTTGAAATTAAAGGGGAGTGTTGAATTTATAATTTCAACCGCGCAGCCGTACCAGCACCTGAAACCACAGCAGCAAACCAGAAAACCGCCGGTAAGTTATCGCACCGCTCTTTGGCATGAGATGGTTTTCGTACAAACGCCTTCGATGCAATAAAACTCTGCCACGCGTCCTCTGTACGTTTTCAAAACAGCCTTTCTATCGGGACATAACGTTCGTTTGATTTGGCCGAGCGATGATCGTTGGATGAGTGTGAAGACTGCTCGCCGTCGGATCAAGGTCAAAACTGGGTACACTCTGCAGGACATGGAGATGGCGTAAAGTTTTGTCCTTCAGCAGTAAATTAATTTATGTTGTACCTTCGCCATGCTGAGAATTAAATGGCGTTCGTAGATATAGGTGAAACAATTAAATTTAGTGTGTTTGTTTTGTTTTACGCATGTAGTTTTTATCTTTCACGAAAAAAAAATATAGTTTTATCATTTTTGCTGGACTTGGCTCTGAAAAAAAACACAGAGCGAAAAGCCTCAAGGTCTCTTTTTGCAGCGGCAGGGTTTCTTCTTTGGCGATCGCTTATGGCATGAGTATGCTATTCGTTCGCATCAAAATTCCATCTTATATGTGTTTTGTTTTGTTCCGTTGACTTTAATGAGGAAATGGTAAAAACGCACAACTTGAAAAAAATGAGACAGAGTCTATGGTTATTGGCATGCACAGCAGTGCATAAGAAAATGAGTTGTTGTTCGTTGACATTGTATTAAAAAAAACATATTGTAGAACACACAGCAGTGCAGGAGCAAAAGGTGGAGAGGTGAAAGAAGAAAACCAGGGGAAGTATGTAAAACCATGAATTGTTTCACACAGTAGTGAAAAGGTAAAACTGTAAATCCCTGTAATTTTTGTTTTCACACAGCAGTGAATGTAAATGAAATATTTACACACAGTGGTGTAAAATTTCAAAGGAGGCAGAGTAATTTTTGTTAAAATGTTTTGGTGAATCCCTCTGAGTGAAAGAGGATGAATATGTCTCAGTGTTT
The DNA here is from genome assembly GCA_000404065.3 of Pinus taeda. NCBI lineage: Eukaryota > Viridiplantae > Streptophyta > Pinopsida > Pinales > Pinaceae > Pinus > Pinus taeda. The sequence goes on from APFE030351638.1 coordinate 4,394, forward strand.
TTTATTTTAATGAATAGAAATCTTTTATGGTGATGCAATACTCTGTTCTCAGTGATTTTTTTTTAAAGCTTCCCCGTGCACAAAAAATCTTGGAGTAAAGGAAACAGAGCATTGCCTCTATGTGCATGAATATTTTGTGTTTTTGAGATTTTCCCCTTAAACTGGTAGGCAATTTACCTGATCACATTCATAAAAGGTAAATTTTACACAATAACAATGTAAAAAGCACGCCCACATAATCTTTCCGGTTCTTGATATTAAAAGGAAAATTTCTCAGATATAGTAACCGTGAATCAGTGAAAACAAATCAAAATCCCGGCAACAATTTCTGTACATTGTCGGGAAGTGAACACTTTGGTCAGAAGGTGGTTTCTGTGAGTGTTTTATATTTCTGCCATATCGCTGTCTCCGTATATAATATTAATGGTAGGGGGTGACAGCTCCTCTTTCTTATTTGTGTGTAGACGGGAGGTTCTGAATTTATTAATGGTAGGGGGTGACAGCTCCTCTTTCTTATTTGTGTGTAGATGGGAGGTTCTGAATTTATTAATGGTAGATTTCTAGAATATCTAGAGAAGGGTTAATTGTTTAAAACGGTCCGATTTTGGATTTTTTTATATTTTAATTCTATAGATTGAGTGTTTGAATTTCGTGGAAATTGATTAAGCATCATTAAAAATTTTAAATGTTTGAACACTTAATTGAAACTTAATAGTTATGATTTTGACTTGTGTTTGTTTTTTTCTAATCCATCGATTTGCTTAGGACAATTCCGTCTTCTGTAATTCCTTTGTTTAATTTGGTAGGCTCTGTCTCCTCACATGGGCCACTTTTGATTTTGATTCTCTGTTGAGGATGTATGTAAAAACTCATTTTACTAATGGAATTAAAAAAAAAAATCTATATTTCCTAAAATTTCTCCCAATTTTATCAAAATATCGACAAAAATGATTTTTTTCGCCGAATCCTTCCTTCAAGTGGGCGAATGATTATTTGTATTTAATTTGGAACGCGTCATTCTCCACCGTGCTCGCCTGTAAATAGGGTCACTAGCTGATAGATTCCCCGGGTCGTTACTTGAATTTCATTACTTTGTTTTTGTTGACTTTGAAGTGATATCTAATAAATCAAGTGCAGGAGACGATTAAGTGGCTATCGGAGAGATACCAAGAAGTATTTATAATTGAGAAATAATATTAAAAACGAACTGTTACGCATCACAAATATTTTGGAATCTAAGAATGATCGTTACGCCAACTCCAAGGGTTGACTCGTTCAGCTCAGAAATAATTTTAATCACAGATGACATTCAAAAGTTTGTGGTAGTGAGATTGTAGAGTAACGGAGGTAAAACTGAGATTGTGTCCATCGCTCCCACGTACACTTGTCTATGGCCTTACCCTAGAGAGATTCTCGGCTCTGTCACTCACTCATTAGACTCCTATAAATAGGGTATCAATACATCCATCAAATTGTCTGAGCTTCCTGCGTTGAAGGTATTGCTTAGAATGGAATTCTTTCAATTTCAATTTCCTTTTCAGTTTTCTAAGTATTGGGTGCATGGCTTTTCTTATGGATCTGTGTCTGAATTCAATGTTAATACTTTCTAATTATAACGAATGGTATGCAGTCTTGAAGGATTCAAGAAATTGGAGTTGCGTGAAAGAATGGGCGGCTCAGATAATGGGATAGGTAATGGTATCGTGTCTGTGAAATTCACCAAACTCTTTATCGATGGAGAATTTGTGGATGCAATTTCAGGTATTAATATGTTATCTTGAAATATTGTTACTTATACTCGTTTATTTCTGGATATAGATTGTGTAACTGGTCAAATGTTCTGGCTTTTTCATTTCTGTGGGTTGATATAAATTTATCGATAGAAATTGTGTACGTGGTCAAATATTTTGGCTTTTTCATTTTTGCGGTTTGATATCAATTGTTAGGTAAACTCCACTCAGGATAGAGTTAAAGTTGACCAGGTTAAATAGTGATGGTTTTGGGCCACATGATATTTACTATTGTGCACTCATAGTATTTTGCCTGTGGTATTATATGTAATGGAGTGAAGGACTTCATTGTAACGCAAGACCTGGCTGTGACTTCATTGTAATGCGAGCCCTGGAGGTGAGCTGTGAAGGTTCACTTAGTGGGATTGGCTAGGGTTTTGGCCAATGCTAATAAGATCTTATTACGTTGGTTTTTTCCTAGATTTAGGGTTTTCCCGGATAAACATTAGTGTTTATGGTTGTTGCTGGTTATTTTTATATTTATACCTCTCAATAATTATTTATGTTATCTAGTAAATTTCTTAACAACTAGTATCAGACCCAGAGATTGGCTTCAAAGAGATTCTTTGATGCGAAGAGTTTATAGAGTTTATAGAGTTTGATGAGATCAATTCAGCGTTTTACATATCTGGCTTTGGAAAATAATGGTACAAGATTGGAAGTCACTGTATCAATATATATCTGAAGAAGGCGTATTTGATCAGATCTGATCCAAAAAGGGGTAGCCTTTTACACTCTGGGTTTGGAAAATAATAGTACAAGATTTGTGTATGAAGGTACTGTATCAATATATATTTGAAGAAGGCGTGTTTGGTCAGATCTGATCCAAAAAGGAGTTGCTAGTGTCGTGGCTATTCTTTTTTGGGTTTTCCTATATCTACACGTCTCTTCATGTGGATATCGACGAAAATCTCGCAAAGAACACTGTGAGAAGATTTCGAATGTCAGCCGGAAGAGAAGAGAGGAATAATTTATGCTACGACCCCCCTCGGCCAATGGCGTGGAGGAATCCCCTTCGGCTCTGTGTTGAGAATGGAGCAAGGAGAACGAAAGAGCGAGATTCACCATACCAACAGAGCGAAATTGCCGATGAATCCCTGCGCAGAAGGAAAAAAAGGACGTGCTCCATTCCCGCCAATGAAGACGGAGACACCAGTAGTTCAGAGTTGAATATAGTGGGAAGCTTCTGCGGCAGAGAGAGCATTGACTCGAAAGCCTTCGGCTTTCTGTTTCCCAACAGAAGTTATCCCATCGACGCTTCCAATTGCATTCAGATTGATACCACTCGTTGGGTTCTGGACATGTCCGTCTTTGTAGGTCACAAGTGAAAGAGATCTGCGTATTCCTCGTCTGCGAAGTGGTTTTTCCTCCAGGAAAGGCGTTGGCAGTTTAAGCGCAGTATACTATTCCGGACTATGTACACGTGTCACATGGTAAAATATTCTGGCTTTTTCATTTTTGTGGGTTGATATAAATGTGTACATGAATGATCGATATGCCTATTTATTTCTTTTTTAGATATAAAATGTGAATATAATAGGAAATATTGTTATTTGTTTATTTCTGTACAAATTGTATATATAAGCAGAACCATGATTAACAACAGGGTGAGACATGCTAAAATATTCTGAGTTTGGCATTTCTGTGGATTAATGGGGGAAAGTTGTTGGTGTTTGTCGTGCAGGGAAGACTTTTGAAACTTTGGAACCTCGAACAGGAGATCTGATAACGCGGGTCGCAGAAGGCGAAAAGAAGGATGTGGATTTGGCCGTGAAGGCCGCTCAGAAGGCTTTTGATAAGGGACCTTGGCCTCGATTGTCTGGCTATGTAATATCAAAATTTTAACACCTTGTGCATACATAGATTCCCTTGTGTTTTTGCCTTGTGATTTGGATCTCATGAAGAATTTCCTTTTTTGTGCGCAGGAAAGGGGTCGCTTTCTGAATAAGTACGCTGATTTGGTAGAGCAGCAGATAGATGAACTAGCAGCTCTTGTAACCCTAGATAATGGAAAACCACTCACCCATGCCCGTGCTGTTGATTTGCCGGGGAGTATCCAGACTCTCAGATACTATGCAGGTGCTGTCGATTTGCAGCGGCATATCCTTAGACATAGAAATCCTTGGAGCCATGGAATAGGGAAAAATTAACATAATTGTCATGCATCATGCCCCAAGAAAAACCTTTCAGAATCTTACCTGAGATTATGATTGCTTTATGGCTCAAGTAAACAAGGTAGGCGTTAGAGAGTATGGCCAAGCTTGCCCTATCTATTGAGGCAAATATTAAAAACAAGTCACTAAGCCAATAATTGGCTTGGTGACTAGCCCTATTACCATACATGCCCATACAGGATGATTTCTTTTCCAGTGGGTTCCATAGCTCCGACTGCCGCAGGCTCCACGGCTCCGACTTAATATTTTGGATGTACTTAATACAAGTGGATGTGGTTAATACGAACGAAACCTCAAATTCCGCATTGCCGCGCAAATTTTCTAAATTCCACACTTATACTAGATATGAATGTCATAAACGAGAACAAAGAATTCGGGAGGCGAAAGACCCTGTGATTTGTAGTATTCGTGGCCCGTCAGCTCCACCATGGGAGCCTCCAAGGGCTTTCACATTTTGTGTATGACATTGAACATCAGGGGTAGCATGCTGCACGAGATGTTACTGGCGTGAATCCCTATTCCATTGCTCCAAGGATTTCTATGTTTTATTGGGATGGCAGGGACAAGTATGCTGCGCAGGATCCCGGATATATGTTCAAGAGGGCATCCACGATAAATTTGTGGAGACAATAGTGGAATGAGCGAAGAAACAGGTGGTCGGCGATCCTTTCAACCCAGAAGTTGACCATGGTCCTCAGGTAAGTTTATGTTGATCTGTGCAATTATATCCGCAATTTTCTGTAAGGGGCTGACATTTTTAAAATTGTATTCATCAGAATCTGGGTTACCAATATTTGTTGAAATTCGGCATCATTTCCTTTCAAATTTCAAATTGCAATTCCACAAATGAATTCCATACTGCCTGAACGCCTATTGCAGTATAGTTATCTAATATTAACTTTATGTCAATTGCGGATTTTAGGAATATTTAATTGCAGGAAAATTTTAATGTAGTATGGTTATGCAATGGTGAATTTATGTCGATTATAGATTTCAGAAATATTTAGAACACTAGTTGTTGGAGAGAAATGAATTGTTTTGAATTTTATTTTTAGATTAGAGAATATTGCATTTATGCAACATCTAAGATTATTTACTAAAAATTTTAGCATATTCTCAAAATCTACAATTCACATAATAATGTTGTAGTCACTCTTTTTTTTTTTCAGAGAGAAATAACCATGATAGATTATATTAAGAAAATATAATGATCTGAATACATAGAAAAGATGCAACCAGATTCCTAAACCAGATTCCTAATACTGAAAGTGTCAGGTATGCCCAAGCCACTGAGATTCCTAATACTGAAAGTGTAAGGTATGCCCAAGCCACTGATAGCCTGATACCAAAAAAATATAATCCTACTTACAGATTTTCATTTACCGATCAACCACATATTTCCATGTCATACTGAAATGATTAGCAAAAGATTGTGACTGTCACCAAAAACAAAAACATAGCAACAAAACACCGATAGGAGACACATATTGAGAAACCAAGGACCGAAATCAGCGATGTAGGTCATGATTTGCCAGTATGCGAAACATAAAAGAGTTCAGAGGCACCCTTGAATCTTGAAAAATATGATCATTCCTCCATTTCCATAAGAACCAGCTGACAAGGACAAACAAGGTTAGCCAAGATGAACTCTGCTCGCTCCACCATTTGAAACCATCCTGTACAGAGGAGAAGACCCGGGAAGGAAAACCAAAAGACAATGAAAGTTCATACCAAATATGAAGAGATGAAGCACATTGGAAGAACATATGAAAATTAGACTCGGCCTCATTCCAACACATGGGGCATCTGCCCGGACCCTGCCATCATTTCCTTTGAAGGACCTACCATGTAAGATTCCTGGAGCCGAAGGCAAGCTGAGCGAAGAGTGCAGGAGCAAGTTGCAAGCTTGAGCCATTTATCTCCTCCCACACAGAGTCGTAAAAGAGATTCAGAACGACAATCGTCCTACCATACTTGATAATGAGCCTTAAACAAAGAAACTTCTCCCGCACAGAGCCGAAAAAGAGATTCAGAACGACAAGAAACCCACCATATTGGATAATGAGCCTATAGAGAACTTGGAAGGAGACAGTGAAGGCTATAAAAAAACAAAACTGAAGACGTTCACGAAACAGAAGACACCTAAGTGACAGGACGGAGCATGCCTTGCTGCGCAGGTAAGAACGATGATAATCAAACCATCCTTTTGTATTTAGCCTAACAACGGACTTGGAACATGACAGGGGAAGTAGAAAAGTCTAAGAAAGGTGGATTTCAAAGGAGCTGAGGAGTTAAACTAACCATGACAAGGAGAGCTAAGACGCATAGGACTTACAGAGCTTCCGACCATCGAAAAAACATTCCCTCCTGCCAGCCTTGAGTATTTAGAGTGGGATGGCATGCATTTCCCGTAAGCCAAGTGTCGAGACGACCTATTCTACGAGTCCTGAGAGTTGCATGCAAACTCCGGAATATGCTAACATGCACTGGCTACAGCTCCACCTGTCTCCCTCCTTCTTGCGCACTGGTTGGCTGCAACTTCATCAACCTTTCTCCTTCGATCACACGTCCTTGCACTCCGCTCAGCTGCCGCCTCACCAGAAAAACCATGCCAGAGTCAATGTTGTAGTCACTTATACAACATATAAATCTCATATTAAAAAAAATAAATTAAATTTTCAATTTTTTTTCCCTTAGAAAATGAGCGATGTAACTTTCTATTATTTTCGCTAAGTATATTGAAAAGGCGCAATTTGAATAGAAAGAAGCACTATAATTATAAAAATGTGTATACTAAATATTCATGTCAATATTCTTTCCTTTCTGAGCAGATTGACAAGACACAATTTGAGAAAATATTGGAATACATTGAGCATGGGAAGCGAGAAGGAGCAAATCTATTGACAGGCGGTAGTCGCGTGGGTGAGAAAGGATTTTACATTGAACCAACCATTTTCTCTGATTTGCAGGTTCTCTCACTGAACACTAACAGCTGGATGCCATAAATTTTTACTTTGACAACGGTTTAAAATATATATATAAAGCATGTGGGATACACATGTATAATAAAATTTCCAATGTTTTATGGTGGATTTCTTTATGCGTTGATGTATCAGGAAGACATGAAGATTGGGAAAGAATAAATATTTGGACCAGTCATGTCCATTTTCAAGTTTAGGTAAGTTTGAAATCTAAATAAAAAATTATTAATTATTAAATTATATTATGTAATTATTAAATTATATTACCTATTTTCTGTTATGATTCTTGTCACACTTATTGTTTTTTACAACTTTACGATAATATTTGCAGTGATAAAAATGGCAATGTTTGTATTAATAAAATAAAACCCATTGGTCAGCTCCACGAAAGAGAGTTTGAACCAGAAGAGCCTGGCTCTGCAGAACGCTCTACATTGTTTATGCACATTACACATTAAATAGAAAACATGGTTTTAGGGAAGTTAGAACAACATCCTAAGAAATAGAAACTAATTCCTATCCTGAAGTTACGTGAACCAACTCTACCTATTCTAGCATATTCTCCATTATCTTCAACACTCCCCCTTAATAGAGAATGGGTTCACATATATGCCTAACATCTCCCTAAACATTTGAAACTTAACTTTTCCAAGAGGCTTAGTGAAAATATCTACAACATTATCACATGTATTACAATATTCCAAATGGATTTATTTGGATTGCACTTTTTCCCTGACAAAGTGGAATTGTGTATCAATATGTTTAGTGTTTTTGTGAAACACCGGATTGTTGGTCAGTTTGATTGAACTCGGATTGACGCATCTGATTGTTGTTGCGACTGTCTGTTCTTCCCCAACATCCTGGAGAAGTCTCCGCAACCAAACTGCCTCACATGTTGTTGCACACATGGCTTGATACTCTGCTTCTACTGATGACAAGGAGACTGTGTTCTGCTTCTTGTTGCTCCATGTGATCACCCTAGATCCAAGACTGAATGCATAACCTGTTATAAATCTGCAATCATCTACATTTCGTGCCCAATCTAAACCTGCAAATCCTGCCAATCTAACATCAGAAGAGTCAGTGTAAATAATTCCATAATCTACAGTGCCTTGTAGATACCTCAAAACATTCTTCGCAGCATTCCAATGGCTTTCAAGTGGCTTAGACATAAATTGGCTTAGCACACTGACTGCATAAGCCAAATCAGTTCTAGTGGTGGTTAGGTAGATCAGACTCCCAACTAGTTGTCTGTAAAGTGTTGCATCTGCTGCTTTTGAGCCATCCTCACACTGTAATTTGATGTTCTGCTGCAATGGTACCGGTGTCGGCTTACACTGATCCATTCTAAACTTTTCTAACAGGCCTTTGATATACTTTTCTTGAAACAAAAATGTTTGACCTGAATCTCTCCAGATCTCGAGATCTAAACAATATCTGAGTTCACCGATATGCTTCATCTCAAACATCTGTGACGTCTGTTGCTTGATTTCATCAATAAGATATGTAGCATCACTTGTAATTATCAAATCATCTACATACAATGAAATCAACACTATGCACCCTTGTTCATCTTTCATGGTGTAAAGATTAGGGTCATTTTTACTTCTATTATAGCCAGCTTGTAGAAAAAATGAATCAATTTTCTCATACCACGACCTGGGAGCTTGTTTTAGTCCATAAAGTGCTTTCTTCAATCTACAGACTAAATGTTCTTTTCCTTTTTGGACGAACCCTTCTGGTTGCTCTAGATAAATGCCTTCTTTCAGTTCTCCATTCAAAAATGTAGACTTTATATCTAGTTGGTGCATCATCCAATGTTTCTTAGTAGCTAAAGCAATTAACATTCTGATAGTGTTTCATTTAGCTACAGGGGTGAAGGTTTCTTCATAGTCTATCCCTTCTTTTTGTGAGTACCCCTTTGCAACCAACCTAGGTTTCAGTTTTTCTATAGTTCCATATGCATTAATTTTCGGTTTATATAACCATTTACAACCTATGGTCTGTTTTCCTCTAGGAAGTTCAACCAATTCCCAAGTGTTATTTTTGATTATTGAATCATATTCTTGTTCCATGGTTGTTTTCCATTCACTACTTTCATTTGCTTCTTTATAACTAGACGGTTCAACCACATTCATCATACTAGTTATAAAAGCATTTTCCCTATATCTTGCAGGCATTTGAGCTTTCCTACCTGATCTCTTGAGTGGTGGGGTGGTGGTTTCAAACCTTATTTGATCACCATTTGCTTTTTCTTCCTGCTGCTCTTACTGTTGCTCATCCTATGCCTTAGTCTGTTGCTGACCCTGACTGTTCTCTGCTTCTTCTTCTTCCACAAAGTATGGAATGTCTCATTCCTCATTGTGCCCATCAGGTTCTTCATGATCATGCTCATGGAATTTAACATCTCTACTAACAAAAATCTTGTGAGTATAGGGATTAAATAATCTGTATGCTTTATATGATGAACAATGCCCTATAAAAATACATATGATGGCTTTTGAATCTAATTTTCTTCTATCTTCCTTTGGAATGTGGGCAAATGCTTTAGATCCAAATATTCTCAAGTGTTTTACTGCAGGCTTATATCCATATAATGCTTCAAAAGGAGTTTTAGACTCAAGACTTTTTGTAGGACTTCTATTTTTCAAATAAACTGCAGTATTCACTGCTTCAGCCCAAAAACCATTCGAAAGATTCTTACCTTTCACCATACTTCTAGCACATTCCACCAGTGTTCTGTTATTTCTTTCTGTTACTCTATTCTACTGTGGAGTATGGGGCACTATAAACTACTGCAAATTTCCATGATTTTTACAATATCTGATAAGCTCATCCTTCCTGTATTCTCCCCCTTGATCAAAACGAAGAATTTTTATCTGTTTCCTTGTTTGTCTTTCAATCATATTTTTAAACTATTTAAATTATTCGAATGTATGACTCTTCTTACTTAAGAAATACACCCAAGAAAACTTCGTACAGTCATCAATGAATAGTAGAAAATATAGTGCACCTCCTAATGATTTTTTCTACATGGGTCCACAAAGGTCTATGTGCACTAACTCCAGTATATCCCTCTGTTTCTTTTCTACTTGAATAGGGAATTCTTCTCTATGCATTTTTCCTAATGTACATGCATCACAATCGTTATGAACATGCTTTAGCATAGGAAGATCTCTTACCATTTCCTTCTTTTGTAGTAACATCAAATCATTGTAGTTGATGTGGCTGAATCTTTGATGCCAAAGCTCTTCTGTAGTCAGGCTCGTTGTTGTCAATGCTTGAACTGGTGCAGGTCTCACATCCAACTTGTACAGTCCTCCTGTTCGGATTCCTGTAGCAATTGTCTTCATGTCATCTAGTAGATCTTTAATGTAACAGTTAGATTTTAAAAATTCAAGTTTCAAATCTTGATCTGTAATCATAGATATAGAAATCAAGTTCTTTGTTATATCAGGCACATACATAACATTATAAATTTGTTTGATATTACCATTAGGTAGGATGATAGAAAATTTCCCACACCCTTTGATTTGATGACTTTTGTCATCACCTAGGTAAATCTGTGCGCCTTCGTTGTTTTCTTTAAAATTTTCGAGCTAGTGCTTATTCCCTGTCATGTGTGTTGATGCTCCTGAATCTACATACCAGATATCTGCATCAACATTCTAATCACGATCTGCCATGAACAATCTTAAATTCTGCACCTGATCACCATTCGTGAGATGACCTGCATGTATTTTCGACTTCTGTTGTTCTTTATGATATTTCTTTTTCCTACATTCCCTGGAAATATGACCCAATTTTACGCAATAAATAAATTTAGTTTCAGAGTATTTTTCATTCGGATGCATACCTTGGGTCCGATTTGGCGTTTCTGTGAACTTGCCCCATTTTGTTGTTGTGGGCCTCCTTTCCCTTTGTAGAAGTTTTTCTTCGCCATCAATGCAAGATTGGCACTCTGGGGCTTCAGAGTCGATCTCTTCTCTTCTTCCTACATCAATATACCTGTCATCTCTTCAAAATGCAGGATCTTCTCTCTGGCATTTATCCCAGTGATGAACATTTGATAATCATGAGTGACACCATTCATTGTAATGATTACAAGATCTGTATCATCAATTGTATGACCAATGTCTAATAATTTGTTTTTCAGATCCTTGATCCTTGCTACGAATGAAGCAATTGTTTTATTCTCCTCTATCTTCATGGATAGGATCTTACTCTTGAGGAACAGAAGATGATTTGAATTCCTCATCTCATACAATTCCTTTAGAATTCCCCAGATCTCATTAGCTGACTTACATTCTATGATGTGCACTATGATGCAGTCTTTCACTGACATCTTTAACATTGTCCTTGCTCTGCTTTCTCGTTTCTCCCAATCTGGGATCGATGCTGATCCAGCCGCAAGCTTCGGCTCATCCCCATTCACAATCGTCCAAGCACTCTGCGCTTCTAGCAGGGTCTGCATCTTGAACTTCCAATTTGCATAATTGGAACCATTGAGCTTGTTATGCTCGTTCATGCATGCTTCAAAAATATTGTTATTCATCTTGGCGATTTAGAAAAAAAAATCGACAGGTAAAACATGTTAAATTTACCCCAGATCTGTGACAGAGATAGATCATTGATCTTCAATGTTGTTTGATCTCGCAACACACCCGCCGATCACCATGGCTTCCTTCTCAGCTTCCAGACAACCTTTTTTTGTTAGCTACCGCCTTGTTCTTGGCCTCCTGATGCAACTTCTCTGATAGCGACAACCTTTGTTCTTGGCTTCCCCACGCAGCTACAACGTTGTTGTTGGCTTCCACGATCGTCGCAGAAGTTCATGTCTTTTCTGCGACATTGTCGCAGCTGTACACATCTTTCCTGTGATGAACTGCGATGAAAAAAATCAAAAAATATGCGCGAAGGTGCTACAGTGCCCTCGTCGCAGAGGTACACTCATAACCAATGACGATTTCAGAATCGTCGCAGTTATCCGCCTTACAACTGTGATGATCTTGGTTCAAAGAACCACCCACCAGCGAGCGTACAGGTTTCTCAGCACTGACGCTCTGATACCATGATAAAAATGGCAATGTTTGTATTAATAAAATAAAAATCATTGGTCAGCTCTACGAAAGAGAGTTTGAGCCAGGAGAGCCTGGGTCTGCAGAACGCTCTACATTGTTTATGCACATTACACATTAGATAGAAAACATGGTTTTAGGGAAGTTAGAACAACATCCTAAGAAATAGAAACTAATTCCTATCCTCAGGTTACGTGAACCAACTCTACCTATTCTAGGATATTCTCCATTATCTTCAACATGCAGGACCATTGAAGAAGCCATAGAACTAGCCAATAAAACAATATATGGTTTAGCTATTGGAATTGTGTCGAAGAATATAGATACAGTCAATAGGCTTTTGAGATCTATTCGAGTAGGAGTGATTTGGGTTAACCGCTACTACGCATTTTTTCCCGATGCTCTGTTTGGAGGGTACAAGATGAGTGGGATCGGTAGATAGCAGGGTCTCGATGTTCTTAAAAATTATTTGGCAGTCAAGTGTGTCATCATTCCTCTCCATGATTCACCTTGGTTGTAGAACTATGCTTTAACCTCTATCAAATGTGTTTGTGAAATTCTTCATAGCTTTATATATTTAGGTTGAAGCTTCAATAAATTTTTGTATGTAATCACTTGAGTCAATGATGTCATTTCCTTCACATGAATTCCTTATAATATTTATGTATCAAATTAGTCATTACATTTACATGGGCTTTTATTTAAATAATTATACATATAAAATTGAAATGATACTATTTATAGTATAATATTTTTAATTTTTTGATGAATTTGAACTATTTTATTGGTATGTAATTTTTAATAAATTATTTGTTAGTATGAATTTAAAATTAGATAAAGTAATAATGATGGAGAGGATTTTGATTATTTTTAGTGATATAATTAATGTTTATTAAATTTTAAGAAATTATTTAAGATATTAATTTACAAGATTCAATAGCTTTACAAATATTTTGAAATTGCTATATATAATATTTTTGAGATAAAGTCTTTTTTATTGTCTAGTTTTTTAATAAATTCTATTATAACCCCTGGTTTATCAAGTGTTGAGAGGGATCAAATCCCTTGAGATGGACTTTTCTTAAAAGGAAAAAAATTTAAGAAAGGTTTTCAAGTCAACGGATTTGATCCATCTTGATGTTTGATAAATTGAATTCCACCATTAGTGTAGATATATGTTGGTTCCAATTATTGTGTCTACATAAAAATTTAGATGATCATCAATTATGTACATTTAATTTTTTTTTATTGAATATCCTCTATAATATAAATAGTATTATCAGGAATACCACTTCAAACTTTACATAAGGAATAATGTGAATATGGTAAATAACATTGTTCAATGATGATGATGGGAATGGTAAGATAGATCACAAATAGATTATAGAATAATCTCAATCAATATTCGTCACCATTTTTTATAGCTATACTCGGTAGATGGGAATGGTAAGATAGATCACAAATAGATTATGGAATAATCTCAATCAATATTCTTCACAATTTTTTATAGCTATACTTGGTAGGCTTCTTATATGTTTGTATCAACCATAGGGAGGTTGAATTTGAGGGCCATTCAAAATTCCATGTCAAGACAACAAGTTGTACCCTACCTCTCCTTTCCAATACTACTAGTTACTTTCTCCAATATTAATTGTTGTTACTTCATGAAGCCTCAAGAAGCACCCAACTTATGAACATGGGTATCATAAGGACTACTCATCCAAATTGATGAAATATCAAAGAAAATTTCAACACATTGGGGTGTACTTGGGATTATAGGAGACTTCCTTAGCCTTTGTATTTTGAATTGATCATCTTTGAAATTAGAGTCCATGTGACATTTTCTACCTATTCTTAGGCATCTAGGCTTAATTTAAATTATAGAAGTGGGTTATACGACCTCTTCATTTAGATTCTTACCATTTGGTCCCTTATAGTTGAAGATGTTGGAACGATTTGGCCTTTTCTTTCATAATTCTAGTTCTAGTAGCTAATGATTTGGGGCTCATTCAAGCATTTTCCTCTAATTATTTTTCTATGATCATGATTTGAGATCATTTAAATGAGTACTTATATTTTGTTTAATTTTTAAGTTATATTATTGTACCGAGTTATTTCCTAATGTTTTTGATCTGTGAATAACTATGGATACTCCATTGGGGAGTTCAACCCAACATATCTAATAAATTTTATACTGAAAATACAAAATCTATATTATGAGGATCATTTTCCTTAGAATTATGGATCTATTAGGTTTCTATTTTTATGGATATAATATAAAAAATGAAGAAATAGAGAATATACAAAATACAATTACTTATAGTCATAATAACACAATATATGACTCGAGAAATTGTTTCGGGAGAGAACCCAATTGGAAGGTGATGTTGCTCTACTATCTCTTTCTATAAATGTAAATGGATCCAAATACAAAGAAGTGAGATCTATGACTCATATCATACTATAGTGCACAAACCATCTTTGTTCTCTCTCACTGACCAGGTGCTTCAAATTAGGCTCAAAACTCAAATTGTCAGAATCTCCATAAAATTAGCTTCAGATTGAAGATCTTTTCATCTTGATTCCAATGGTGTGAACGACTCTCAAATCCGAGCTTGTATGAAGAAGTTAGAGCAAGTGAAAGTTTAGGTTTGACTTTGACAGATGGGAGGAAAATAGGATGTGGTAGGGCTCTTTAGGGAACGGGGAAGCACCAAGTGGCAGACCGCCATTAGCCCCCGCATTTCGCAAATCTCATGTCGCAGGTAGGTTGGCGTAAAAAATTAGCCCCAGAAATAGCCAGGGTGCAATGTGATAATCATAATCACACATCGCAACAAGGCAGGTGGAAAGACATTAAAGAATCGGCCACCGACAAGGGAAGGGTTGTGATGCGATAATCGCAATTGCAGATCATAATAGCACACCACGGAAAACGAAGTCCTGCATATATAAGACCGTCAGTACTCCGCCGATTGTGAATTATGAAAATATCCCAGATGCGATAAGTTTATGAGTTCTGGTTAATAGTTCTGTCGCGTCCACCATATCGCAATCGCACTTCGCCCCACCGTATACACAAACCATAAGCCCTTCAGTTCTTGCCAATTGCAATTTGCGATGGGATAGTTGGTGCCGACAGATTATGGATCGTTGCATGGTAAAATTTTCGCTCAGTTAGCATATTTTGGAGAAAATTTGTAAGATCATGTTGGATTTGGATAAATTTGTGGAGCGAATAGTGGGAAAACTAAGAGAGGTCGTAACTTCTTTAGTTTTCAACCAAATTGGATGCAAAAAGAGGCTAGATAGCCATTTTTGGTTATTCTGAACTGATTAGAGTAGGTTTCAGAAGCATTTGACCATTGTAAACACAAAATTTTACACTTTGGAGCATAATAAAGAGGCCCAAGCCATTGGAAGCTGGACGAAGGAGACGTAGCCCAAGAGGGGTGAATTCCTTTATCACGTTCCTATTGTAATCTATTTTTGATGATATTTTGTACATATTTATGTAGTTGTTCAATCTATTATTTATATTAAATTTCTCATAAAATTAACATAAAACTCATCATTTCACTTGCAAAAATCATGAATCCTTAAGCACAATGAAAGAAAATTGTTTCTAATCTAAGAAGGAACTTAGCACAATTATC
This sequence comes from Pinus taeda, assembly GCA_000404065.3. Taxonomy (NCBI): domain Eukaryota; kingdom Viridiplantae; phylum Streptophyta; class Pinopsida; order Pinales; family Pinaceae; genus Pinus; species Pinus taeda. Next base: position 20,073 of record APFE030351638.1, read on the forward strand.
TAATATTCTAAATCAGTTCATTTTGGTATCAGAGCTCTAGGTTTTCTTTGTGAAACAGGGATTTAATTGTTTGCAATTTTATGTCATGCTTACAAGGTTAAAACTGAAAAGAGGAGAAGGGAAGTTGGTTGGAAGCCCTGAAGTTGGGTCAAGGGGAAGGAGAGCAAGGTTTCCACAATCTCCAACACCAGTTTAGCCTTGAGTTGCAATTGACACTCCAGAGATCATGTCTCATGAAGGAGAACCTACAAATATGATAGAATATGAGAAGACCTTCAGAATGACTTTCTTTGATATGAGAGAGATGGCGAAGGTCCTCTTTGAAGAGAGGAATACCAAGTTGCAAGGGGAAAGTTCCAAACCTCCCAAAGGAGAAGGCTCTTCAAAAGGAGGTAGTGGAAGTGGAGACAAACCTCGACCCTTTCCACCATATTCTTCATCTTGTTCTTCAAAAGAACCTTCACCCTCTTCCACCAACACAACCCTTACTCATGCTCATCATCATTCTTCAAAAGGAATTGGTAAATCACCTTTTTTTAAAACTTGATGTTAAATTTGAGTTGCAAATGTATAAAGCTGAAGTGAATGTAGAAAAGCTTGATAATTGGATTCGCCATTTGGAGGTCTACTGTAGGATTCAAAACCTTTAAGAGGATGACATAAAGATTCAATTAGCTTCCTTGAGAATGGAGGGTGCAACATTGGTATGGTGGGAATCAAAGACTCACGAAGAGATTTAAAAATATGGTAAGATCTCAATTTCTTGGATTGATTTCATTGTTGCAATCAAAATACAATTATACCCTCTAGCTTATATGCAGAAAACCATCATGAATTGGCAGAACTTTAGGCAGCTCAAAGGTAAAAAGATGCAATATTACACCCAAGAATTCAGAAAAAGGTCTTTGACGTTAGGTGTAGATTTCCAATTAGAGGACACATTACTGAAGTACATAGGGGGTTTACATAGTTACCTGAAGCATAATATCTTAATGTTTAATCCCAATAATCTAGATGATGTGTGTGTGAAAGCCACTCATCTTGAGACAAGAGGGAAAACACCCAAGAAGAAGGTAGTAAAAATCCATTTAAGAGTAAAGGAAAGGAAAAGGCTTTGAAAGGGAAGGGAAAGAAAAATGCGTTTATCAAAAAAGGAGAGAAAATTACATACAAACATTGTTCCAAAGAGGGTCACGATGAAGCTCATTGTTGGAATTTTCATCCTAAAATGAGACCAAAGAAAAAAACAACAAGGGAAAACAAAAAACAACTGCAACCACTCAACAATATTTGGGATTTGATTTGGGTGATGAAACTAAAATCACAACCATGGGTTAAAAGGAAAAGAATTTGTTGCTAGCACTAGTTCTTCAAACTCACAAAATGAAACTCCAAATGAAAAGAGGAGAATAGAACTTTTTCACATAAGGGTGATATCAAAACACAACAAGATTGATACATTGTTCGATAGCGGCTCTCAAACCAATCTTCTATCTAAAAACATTGTCAAAAGTTTAAATTTGGAAATTGTTCCACATCATAAATCGTATCCATTGGGAAAGGTGTGGGACAACGTGCAATTGGAGGTTACGAGAACGTGTAAATTGAAATTTGCCATTACTGCAAATTTCATAGATGAAGTGGAGCTTGACGTTGTGTTGTTAGATATCTGTGGCATAGTTTTGGACATCCCGTACCTTTATGACAGAAAAGCTATCTTTTATAGACATGAAAATGAATATCATTTATTCAAAGGTGGAGTAGAATATATTGTTAGAGCTCATAGCAAGAAAATAAATCTTTCGCTTGTTAATGCAAGGAAGATGAAAAGACAAGTGAATTAGAGCAAGAATTTTGTGCTTCTAATGATCAAACCCAATGATGATGTCGATAATGAAGGTTTTAAAGGTTGTGATTCAAATTTGAAATATGAATTGGTTGACGTAGTTAACCAATATGACGAGATGTTTCAGGAACCAAAGGGATTACCTCCCAAGAGAGGAATCTAACATGAGATACAATTACATCAAGATTGTCCTCTTCCTAACATTGGCATGTACAAGATGTCAGTGATGGAAAGTGCAGAAATTAAGAAGAAAATTCAAGAGTTGTTGAACAAAGAGATCATCAGAACATCTTCCTCGCCGTGTGGTTCACCTATTGTCTTGGTTCCAAAGAAGGATGGAACATTGCGCATGTGTGTGGACTTTCATGTATTGAACAAAATTACGGTAAATAACAGTTACCCACCACCCAGAATATATGATTTACTATGAGTTGAAAGATGAAAAACATTTTTACTACGTTGGACTTGAGAAGCAGCTACCATTAAATTAGAATAGTTGAAGGAGACATTTGGAAGACCGCATTCAAAACAAAACAAGGTTTGTTTGAATGGCTAGTTATGGCATTTGGTTTATGTAATGCTCCCGCTATATTCATGCGTGTGATGAATGATGTATTGAGGCCATTTCTTGATGATTTTTCCATAGTATACTTAGATGACATCTTAATTTTCAGTAAATATTGTGATGAACATGTCATGCATGTAAGAAAAGTACTTGATGTCTTAAAAGAAGAACAATTGTATCTTAAGATGTCAAAGTGCGAATTTGGAAAAACTTCGTTAGTTTACCTGGGTCATATTGTTGGAGGAGGTGAGTTGAAACTAGATCCCTCCAAGGTTGATGTCATTGTGAATTGTCCAAGGCCCAAGAAAGTTATGGAGGTAAGAAGTTTTTTGCGAGAAGCCCAATATTGGAGGAAATTCATTGCTAATTTTTCTCTTATAACAACTCTTTTGCATGCGTTGACAAGCGTGAAAAAGGTTTTTCAGTGGGGAGGCAAACATCAAAAGGCCTTTGATGCATTGAAGAAAAGATCAGTACAACTCCAGTACTTGCACTTCCAGACTTGAGATAGTCGTTTGAGATTCAGAATGATGCTAGTGACTACGCTATGGGTGCAATCCTCATGCAACATGGTAAGCCTATATGTTTTCAATCATAAAGGTTTAATGGTGCTATGATTAACTATCCTACATATGCTAAGGAATTGTATGCATTGGTGCAAAGTGTGAAAAAATGGAAACACTACTTGATGGGTAAGGAAACGGTCATTCACACTGATCATCAACCATGGATTTCAATACCTGTGATCACAATCAAAGTTGCAGCAATCAAGGCACTTCCGATGGATGGGTTTTATTCAACAATTCCACTTGGTAATCAAATATAAGGAAGGTATCTACAATAAAGTTGCTGACATGCTTTCTAGTCCTATTGTTAGTGCAACTACTTTACTCAAGCATACTTTTTTTTTGACATGAAATTTATATTGAGAAATATGCATTAGATAATGAATTAAAGATGTTTATGCAAGCTTGAGTCAAGGTAACCAAGTAGCGCAATTGGATTATCATTTGCATGATAACTTGTTGTACCATATTGGCAAGCTTTGTATTCCATAGGGAGAAAGAGTTAACATCATAAGAGAGGCACATACTTCTCTTATTTCTGGTCATTTCAGTGTAAGTAAGATGGTGGCACATCTACAGAGGTATTGTTATTGTCCTTGTATGCTTGAAAGTGTGTCTCGTTTTATTAAAGGATGTTCATTATGTGCAATCAGTAAGCCTAGCAATAGGAAGTTAGGATCGTACACACCACTTTTGGTTCCTTCATGACTGCGGAGAGTGTTTCTATGGATTTTGTATGAGGTCTTCCATTGGCAAAAAGAGGTCATGATTATTTGTATGTAGGTGTGGATAGGTTTAGGAAAATGTGTATTTTGATGCCATGTAAAAAGAAAGTTACAGCTGAACGAACTGCTCAGTTATTCTTTCGAAATGTTTGGGTGCATTTTGGATTTCCCACATCCATTGTTAGTGATCGAGAGTATCACTTTGTTGGGAATTTTCGGTCAATCTTGTGGGGATTCATGGACACCAAATTGAAAAATAGTACACGTTTTCATCCACAAACAGATGGTCAAAGAGAAGCGGTGAACAGAACAATGATACATCTTCTTCGTGGGTATTGCAGCAAGCATCCTAAGTTGTGGGATGAACATTTTCACTATATTCAACATGCTTACAACCGAGCCAAGCACTCTTACTTCGCCATTTGAGGCATGCTTGGGATACTTTCCTAAATCCCCTTTGGATCTTATTTTTGGCAAAGATGTTTCTATTGAAGGTCATAGCAACATAGACAAAGCAATAAATTTCATTGAAAAAATCCAATTATTACACCAAAAAGTTTGAGAAAAACTTGCGAAAATCCAAGGCAAGTACAAAGAAAGGCACGATAAGCATCATCAAGATCACAAGTTCCAATTTGGTGATGGATTTTGGCTTCACATTAATAAAATAGAGGCTCCAAGAAGAAGTTAAAAATCTGAAACCAATGAGATATGGTCCCTTCAAAATTTTGCAAAAGATTGGTAACAATGCCTTCAGGTTGGATTTGCTTTCGTATATAAAAATTTATGTTGTTGTTAATGTTGAGAATTTAAGGTTGTATGAGCCTCCTTTTATTGAAGATAAAGGAGAGAATATTCAAATTCCATCTATTGAAGTATTTTCTCATGAATTCCTTGATGAGCATTAGCAAGACACTATACTTGACAGAAGAACAACGACATCAAAAAGGGGAAGTATCGACTATCTTCGAGTGGGGCTCAGGGGTATAAATACTTTAAAAGCCAAATGGATGGAGGTTGGAAAGGTGAGGGAACTGTACCCTCACCTACTGGACAATTGAAAGTGATCCTGTTGGGGTCCAAAAGGTTTCCAGTGGAGAGGAGTGATTAGTTCTCAAAATTAGGCTCAAAACGCAAAGTGTCAAAATCTCCATAAAGTTAGCTTTAGATCGAAGATCTCGTCATCTAATAATTATAGCATTCACATCACACTTGTTCATTGAATACTTGATATCATCATGGTCAGTATGTGTTGGGCCTCAAAAATTTCATCCACTTTCACCTTAATTTCCATCATTTTACCCTCATTCCGTAACTCTGTAACTACATAACCCTACATTAAGTAACCACTTTCATGATCATATTTGTTTAGCATTATATTTTCAAAAGCCATTTATTTTAAGTATTTTAAGTGAATTTGGGATTAAATATTATAAAATTAACATGTTTTCATATATACATGAAAGTGGTATATGTTTTGTGATATTGTAAGCCTACTTGGAGCTTCTAGGAGGGTCCTACTTGGCCTCCTAACTACAAATTCAAATTTCAAGTTCCAACTCATGAATATTTGTGGAGTAATTATAGAAGATGAGGATCATTATATATGCATATTGAAAGGAGAAGAATCATGGATGAGAGGATTTTGAGAGGATATGTATCTCACATTTTTACAAGATTGGTTGTAACCGCATGAGATAAATGTAGATTTAGGAGAGATTTGAAGGATCTGCATTTATTGATCAGTCATCCTCAGTTTTTGTACAAATAGGGGTGCATCCTTCAAAAGAAACATATCTCTCTATATATTTATATATCTATGTATTCTATTCATCCAATCAACAAAATAGTTTAGTCCAAGATTCTCTAGCATATTGTTACTTTGAAGATGTGATGGTAGTTTGGTGTGCTTGCTGAGGAATGGAGGGCCCCCATCAACCATAGTTTGTAAATCTTTGTACATTGGTAACATAATATATTTTTGTTATTTTATTTCTTTTCATGCAAGTGTGCTTTCAATTATGCAAGTGTGAGTGTGATTTCCTTTCAGTAAGAGTGCTTTCAATTCCATAAGTGGTTTGATTTTCATCTATGAAAGTGTGATTTTAGTTTTTGTATGCTTGTTTTGGATTGGATTAGATTAGATTGATTTAATTTCTTAGTTTTAATTGCATTTAGATTAATCTAATCTGAAATATAACCACCTAGTACATATAGTGCAGGTATACATCGTTAGTTTACGAAATCTCAGGTTGACAAATTAAATGACAGGGATTTAACTAACCATTAAATCACCCAACAATATGCATAAAGTTTTTATAACCATTGATGTAGTGTCCGAATTTATTCAAGGAATGGACAACAACTAGGAGTTCCTTCTCAATCAGAGTGTAATTCAGTTCAATCTTAGACATTATTTTTCTAATGAACTAAATGGCATAAGGAAACTTTTCATATATCTGGCCTAGAGCTACTCATACATATTTGTCGGATGCATCAGTATGGATGTGGAAAGGGAGAGCCCAATTTGGGCCCCCAACTATGGGTACAGTAGTCAACTTGTCCGTCAAGATTTCTAGGGCCTCTTGGCAACTATCTAACTAGAAAATCTAGAGTCCTTGGCCAGCAGTCCAAATAATGGTGAGGCTACTTTGTTGAAGTCCATGATAAACCTCCTATAATATCCAACTTGGTCAAAGAAACTCCTGATGTCCCTCTGCTTTTGAGGAGTAGAGACCCTTTTTATGATAGACATTTTATTTGGGTCCACTTTATTGGACATTTTATAAACCAATGCTCCCTATGTGTTTTGCAACATGGATTAATCACCTCTCATGCATCCTTATCTCTGACGTTGTGATTGTTGACTAACACCTGCAGGTTTTGGTTTAACGACAATCCTGATTCCCAACAAGTGGTATCACAGCATAGGTCACGAGTTCGATACACACCCGGATCACATTGGGGGGAAGATTATTGGACATTGGATAAACCAATGCTCCCCGTGTATTTCGCGACATGGAATAACTGCATCTCATGGATCCTTATCTCTGATGATGTGATTGTTTACTAACACCTGTGGGTTTTGGTTTAACAGAAATTTTGATTCCCAACACACTTGTATTCCTTCCTGGGATATTGAATGACCCAAAATGGTCCCTGCATTCATCAAGAATTCACACTTCTAGAGACTAGCTGATAGGTTAATTTCAGTGCACTTCTTTAGTACTTTCCCCAAGTTAAAGAGATCCTCCAGGAAGTCACACCCACAGGTAGTGAAATCATCCATGTATATCTCTACAGATTCATGGACTAGATCAACAAAGATGCTCAGAACTTCCCTTTGAAAAGTGGTAGGGGCATTACATAATCTGAAAGGAAGGACCCTATAAGAAAATGTATCCCCAAGGACAAGTGAAGGTGGTTTTGTCTTGGTCCTCTAGGTTGATCTGGATCTGATTATAACCACTGAATCCATCTAGGAAAGACAAGAACTTCTTTCCTGCAAGACCATCCAAGAATTTATCAATGAAAGATAGAGGAAAATGCTCTTTTCTAGTGGCTTTGTTTAGCTCTTAGTAATCCACACAGATCCTCCATTTTCCATTTTTCTTTGGTACCAAAACTAGAGGGGACACCAACTCACTATCTGAGATGGGGTAAATGACCCTTCACCCAACCACTTCTGTAATTCTTCTTTGACTATTTCTTTAATGGTTGGGTTCATTCTCCTCTGAGGTTGGCACACTATTTTGCAACCTTCCTTAATGTATATGTGGTGAGTACACACCGAAGGATGGACTCCCTTCATTTCCTTATAGCTCCAAGAAAAGACATCTAAGTGTTCTATCAACATGTTACATAACTTCTCTTCTTGGTTGGTTGAGAGAGGGGTTGATCTTCAAATTCTAAGATGTACCAAATTATACCATTTTGACATGTGAAGCACTTGGGTCCACTAGGCATAAATTAGTCCAAGGGTTATCTTCGGACTCCTTCACCAACTCATCAATAGGCATGGTGTTGGGGGGATGGTTCTAGAGGATTTGTTCAATGAGGCCATCTTCGTCAGGTTTCCCCCCTCCTATAATAAAATCTAGGGTACAAATTGGATAGGATGTGGTATGACATACTTCATCCTCCTCCTCCTCTTCCAACCATAAGGGTAAGTTATGCTCTAGGGATGGTTGAGGTGGAGGTTACAAGACCAACTATTTTGAAAAATGCCCATTCTTAATGGTCATGTTCCTAGTTCTACAATTTATGTAAGAATCAACAATGGATAGCCATGGTCTTCCAAGGATGAGAGGATAACCATGGAATTTGGTCTTGGGTTGGAGAACTAAGAAGTCAGCAGGATATGCCCAGGAATCAATAGAGACCATTACATCCTCAACAACTGCCTGAGGAGTTGTTGTGGACTTGTCTGCAAGTTGCAATATTGTTGTGGTCTTTCTTAAGGATCCTTGGAGATTTAGTTTGAGCATGGTCTCCTTAGTCATCACATTGATGGCAGCCACAAGATCAATGAAGGTGTGAGGGACAATGATGCCATCAATGTGCACATCTACCACATGACTTCCAGGGTTTACATACTTGGGGAAAATCACTCTCCCTGGCATTGGGTAAGAAAACTGACCAATGGAATTAATGGTAGGGGTGTCTTTCTTTATCCTTGTGGGATGTTTGAAGCATTTCTCCTTGATTAGCTTGTTGTAGATGTGGACATCCTTGATGGCTTGGAGTAGTGGGATCCTAACAAACAAGTTTTTCAGTTCTCCTAGAAGTTTAGTCTCTTTTGGGGTGTGCTGAGTGGGATAGATCAATCTTTCAGGAAAAATAGGTGGATTCACTTTAGGATCACTCTCTTCATTTTCCTTTTCAATATCCTCATGTGGATATGGAGGTTGGTTATCTAGGAGCACTATTCCAGACCCGAGGTTGATTTATTGAATTTCCACAACATATGCAAGGTAAGATGTCTCTTAACTATAAACCTATTGTGCTTGTTTGTTATTCGAGTTCAGATTTGGTTGAGCAGGCATTTGAGGTTGCTTAGGTGGAGCAAGATGAATTAGTTGTTGTTGAGATGGAGGTGGAGGTAGTAAAGCAGGAGGTTGGTTGAATTGAGACATCTAACCTTATGATGGGGTATTCCACTGAGGATGTGGAGAAGCATATGGTTGAAATGGTTGACTGGAAAGTTGGGGAGGAGACTGAGGTGAATAAGAATAGGGAGAAAGTGTGGACCATGAAGGGTGAGTAGGATAACAACAAGGGGGAAGGAGTGCATTCTGATTGCGATTGTAATAGGAATATGATGCACCTTGCATGCCCTGCTAGTATGGCCGAGGTCCTTGAGGCATCCTTTGATTGATATAACCGAGTTGTTTAGCCCCACCTTTAGTGCCTTGGTATATAACCTTTAATATAGGCAGAGAATGACACTTATCTGTGGAATGGTTTTCCTCACAGACTGAGCAGACCTTTATAACATTTAGTATACATTACTTTATGGGGTGCCTCCTAGTGCATTTAGGGAAAAATATAGCTAAGCATCTCTCTGCTTCCTCTTGTTTCCTCTTGATCTGCATAGTGTCCATTTCCAGAGCAAAGTTATGCAACATTTCACTTTGAAATTCCTCCAACATGTTTCCAATTTCACTCTTGATAGATCTGTTGGAGGAAGAGGAACTCGCCAAAGCATGACTAACCCTACCCTTCTTTCTAGCAGCCCTAGAATGGTTTTTGAACATTTTCTTGATATCATTATAGGGTATTTAATAAAAATCCCCTCTAGACAACATGTTTAGCGTTTCCAATATGTCCTCCTTGATTCCTATAAGAAGGACTAACTTGAGTGATTCAGGATCAAGGGTGCATTTGGCCCTTTTTTAACTGAGTTGGAACCTTTCCTCATAATCCTCCAGGGATTCATCAAGTTCTAGGGTCATTCTAAGCATTTCCTCTTTAGTGTGTTTGGACCTACAACAGTTCATGTACTTGTTATTAAAGCATTGTTTCATTTAAGCCCAAGTAGTGATGTTATCCCCAGGTAGAAGCATGAACTAGCGCAAGCTACATCCTTGAGGGTGGATGGGAACAACTTGAACCTTTGTTCATGAGAGGTATAATCATAAGTTCTGCAGGTGAAACAAACTCAAAAAAGAAGGTATGAGGGTCTTCTATGGTTAAGCCATGGAAGTGAGGAAGGGCAAAGGGACTTATATTCTTCGTCCTAGTATTCCCATTAATCTCTCTAATGGGAAAATCACCCCCATTTCTGTTTTCAACTTCATTTTTGTCTTCATCCATGGTGTAAGTGTATGGAATGGCGTCTTCTTCTTATTCCCTAATAGGCTCTAGAAAGATTTCAGGTTGTTCTCCTAAGGAGTCTTCTAACTCTCCTGCAGTCAGAGAGGGAAGCTGATAGTCACCAAAGAAGAGGGAAGGTTGATTGTTTGATGGTGCAGGGGTATTTGGAAATAATTTCCCTAAAGTGTCTCTACTCCTATGAGGCATGAAAGAAAAATGTTTTTCCTTTTTATGAGTTTTTTTCAAAACCAAATGCAAGATGGAAAGGAAATCAAGAGTGACATCTATCTAGAAAATGAAAAATAGAAACAAAAAGAAGAAATTACATCTATTAGAAACCTCCTCGGCAATGACACCAAAAAGTGATGAGCCTCAATATTGTAGCAAGACTACTGTAACTCCTAGGGCTACCAGCTTTACTTTATCAACCCGAGGTTTTGTACAAACTTGGAGGTGATAGTTCTATATACACAACAGATGCATCATTCTACTCATGTCACTTCTCAACTAGGGAACTTAACCATTAGGGTTCCAAACCATTCCTCTATTGAACTAAAGGGAGTCTGACTGCTAACAATGGAATCTAAAGCTATTTCTAATCAAAAGAAGGTAAATTCTTATTAAACCAAGAAATGAAAGTTTCCAACTTGTAAATGCTATGAAGTGACACCAATCACTTGCAAAGAGGAAATTATGCTAATATTGTACTTGATCACCTAGCTATCAGGGTTGCTTGAAAATGGAAGTGTTAGGTTCCTATACCAATAGGTTTCATTTTTCATGATTGACAGTGGAAGGGCTAAATATGTTCATCATTGCATATTGCAAAGGTTCCATATTTTATACAAACTAGGAAAATTAAAAAATCAAAAGAGGGTATGCCTTAAAAGAATAATCAAAAGGCAAGAAAATCAATTGGTCAGAAAGAATAGTGAAAATGAACCCCAAATCAAAGACCATGAAAGTGGCTAGTCAAAATGCCACTACTATCTCTTTGACAGCACCACAATGTACAAATACTGCTGATAATTATACTTGATGGATGGCCCAACAGTTTAATCTAGACCATGCCATGTTTAAATTGCTTGTTGCAGAATAGAGAATGATTCCTGTCCAAATAGCTCAAGCTTGGCAGATGACTAGCTAGGTAGAGAAATGAAGGAGCCCAACTGCTTAATCTGGGTCCTTGGAAGAAATAAGGGTAGATTTAGATAGGAGGGCAATCAAAAGAAAAGAGGATAATCAGGGTTTGGTAATTCAAGTGCACCCAATTCAACTGAAGAAAAAATGTTAGGATTGCTAGGCTGGGTAAGTAGTGTGAGGTTGCAGAAGTGAAAAGGCCATTACCATTTGGTGTATCAAAGAAAAACTCATCCCATTCAGGGTATTGGCACCATGGCAGAGGTTTGATGACATAACAATGGAAGCATGACTAATTTCCCCCTTCTCCCCAAACACCATTTTTTAACATCCTCCCAAGGACCTTGGGATCTGCCCAAAAGTCATGTTTCACTTCATTCCATTACAAGTACCAAGTCAAACTATGAGTTTACTCAAGGAAAAGAAACCACATTTCTTGTGTAAAGATCATCATTCTGAATTCCACTTATTTTCTATCTCTAAGTTTTACTTCTTAAAGCTTAGCATTTTCCCCTACATATTCACCTCACAAAGTCATATTAACAACTAATTTATTATTTAGCTCCTTAGACATTGTTCCCCTTCCCTAGTTCTACAAAAACTATATAAAATCCCAAAAAATCTAGTTAAATACCCTCCCCCTAGCAATATAGCTATAAAGTCATATCCTGGGAAATACTTAGTCCATCCGGGACTAATATTAACCCTCCACCGCCCTAGACTATGGTTGTGATTAAATCCTTTGATAAAAATCATTTACCATAAGTTCCCCCGCTCATGCACCTCATCTGTACCCCTACCGCGCTAATATATTTGTTTGTAATGTTTGAAGTAAACATTTACAATGAGCGTGCATTATAAACCCGCTAACCCTAAGTCTAAACCCACCCCCGCTCACATTTTTTATTAACAACGGGCGGGTCCCATGTCTTAAATTGCCGCCACCACATGCTCCCTGCTAGCCGTCCGATCATCGGCCCCGCAGATCCAAAGGTGGGTGGTCGATTTCACCAGGAAAGCGGTGGAGGTTTAGTGTCCGGGGGATTGGTGGTTTCCCCGCCGTACCCCTGCCATGTGTCGCCTTCCCGGGTTGTTCGGAGCCCCCCCCTCTTATATCGCTTATGGCCGAAGGGTGGTGCGGGGAATACCGGAAACCACCCCCTGCCCTATGACGTCACACCCACGTCACCTGTGCGTCACCACCCATGTTCCCCGCCGCTGCTCCACATCGCCCCCACGTCATTCACCCGCATCCACGCCCTGCCACCGTGTCACCGCCACGTTGTCATCCTCATCAGCCGCCATGTCATCCTGCCATACCCGGGACCCACCGATGACGTCATGCTGACGTCATCGCCGAAAAGCGCTAAAAGCGCCAAAAAGTCCCAATTTCGCATAAAACCATGCGAAAGAGCCATTTTGTGTCATTTTCGTTGGTCGTTTGGGAGCGTTGTGCATGCGGGCTACGTCGTTTTGCTGCCTAAACCTGGAATTCACTCACCCAAGCTACTGTCGCCCTCAATTTCGACTTAATTTCTCACTGTTGTACCAGTTCAATGCCCTCGGAGCTGCAAAAGCTAGGTACTTGCCCACAGTTGACCTATTTCACCCCTGTTTTCTCCATTTTTCTCCTAGTTACCTGCATAAAATTCTGCAAGCTCCTCACTAGTCCAATTATCTACTTAAAAATTGCCTAAATTCCCTGGTAAAGTTCCTGCTCTAAACAAAAAGTGGTAAACCCATGCCCTTCTACAAAATTCACCATTAAAAAGTGATTTTAAAACTTGAGCCTGCTGGCAGAAGTTCATACAGCTGTGCATTGATCCCTTTACTAGAATTCCCTCTGCAAAACTCCAGCTACTTAGCTCAAAACATTCTGTTTCTCTCAGTTAATTGCCCCACAGTCGTCAACCCAGTAAAAACTCTGTTGAAGCTCTGTAATTTGCCTTTATCATAAATACAGACAGCTAAAGCCACTACCAAAGACAAATTCAGTTTACAATCTTCAGTAGTTTCATTAATCCTAAGTTCAAATGTTAATCCTGAAAATATTTCAATATGGCCACTCCATCAGCTCTAGATGTTGCCCTATCAATCCACCCAGTAAGGAGCTTGAACCACAGCCTCTAGTTGACAGTGATTTCCTCATTCAGGATTTTGTTGGAGATAGAAACCATTTACAGACCTTCTGCCAGCTGAGGAATAGCTACTTGAGCAGCAGTGATATGTATGGCATCTGGGAGTCAAATTTGCCCATCTATTTCTTGCCTTCTATGAATATCTTTCCTGAAATCATTCACCTCTGTGCTGAGAATTATGACCAAAGCCTCAGAGCTGTCAAGTCTCCATCTGGGAGCATACTCTTTCACATTACTCCTAATTCCATCAATCAGATGCTCAACTTCAAACAGACCCAACTGCTCTTCCCTTTTTCCATAAAACACCTGCTGGATGAAGGCTCCAAGCTCTCTAGCACTGAGATTGCTACAATTGCCAAAACTTTCATGAGAGTAGACCGCCAACCTACTGGGCCACCTCCTTTCCTGTATGTGAATTTCAATGAGGTAGGCAAGTTGCTTGTAGACATGATATCCTCTATGTTGGGTTTCTCAACAAGTGAACATATTGATGAAACAATGTTCTTCCTTTTGTCTGCATATAGCCTTGGGAAACCCCCTGCTATGAAGTACAACTATGCCAAGTTTATTGCCAACAAAATACATGACCAACTGCTAAAGCTGAACAGGGAGGCAATATTTAAATATTCATCATACATCTATCACCTGTTCATGTACTATCAGACAGATTTCTTCCAATGCCCTATCAAGAAGCTGGATTCACAGGGTGAGAGGAGGTCTGTTATCTTTTGGTCTTCAGTTTTCCATCAAGTCCAGAACTCTCCTTATTCCTACTGTGAGTTCATTGACCAGTTTCTCTATCCATTCACATGCCTCTTGAAAAGAACTCCTCCTCCCAGATTGTCAAATGACATGCAAAAAATATTACACTTGTCCAAGAATTACAAAATAGGTGATTGGTATCTATACCAAAATCACACTGTCATTAGGATTTATGGTTGTGAGCTCTGTCCTTACATGCTCCCAAGATATGTACCTATGAGATTGTTTGCCTTGGAATACTATAGGAAACTCATCAATTCTGATCTTACACATTTTCATAGTGCCAAGAAGAAAGCCAACCTGAGATTCAGAGACCGTCTTGGCCCCTTCATCATGAACAAGAAAGATGGTTGGCAAGAGGCTGATCAAATACTGGGGCAACTACTTAAACTTAAAAGGAGTTTCTGGTGGGTCCCTTATGACCCTGAGGGTTTTATCAGTGCTAGAAGAGTCAAATATAGGCTGTTAGCCTATAAGCATTGTCCATATCCACAAATTGAACATTTTTCCAACCAAGATGAATGGGTGCCAGGCACATTAGTTGTGGAATTTACTCAAGAAGAGACAATGGAGCAAACTGTAAAAGATTTAGAAAAAAACTCTTGACTTGGATTATTTTCAGCAGGTGACATTCAAGCTACCAATCCAAGTCGGCGAAGGCACATCCACTACTACAGCTGCACAGACCGTCCAGCAGACATCTACAACAACAACAGCCACAGCAAAAGGAAAAGAAATGATGGATGCACAACAGGAAACAGAGGTAGAACAGGCCACCACTTCCAAAGATCAGAGTCAAGGGCAAGCCCCTCTACAACAATCTGAAGCATCACAACTTCCAGTCTTACAAACTCCTCTCAATGAGGAAAGAGGCAGAAAACGAGATAGAGAGGAGCCCACACCTCCAAGTGGGTCAACACAACAACCAGAGGCCAAGAGGCCAAGAATTGACCCTTAGACTGAAGAACACATCAGTGAAGAAAGGGTAGAAAGTCAAAGCAGAGAAATAGAATCCAGCCAGCAAACTGCTACCAGTTCATTCCAGCAGGAACAAGGTATGCAACAGAGTATAGAAGTTTCCTCTTCCAGGCAGCAGGGCAAGCAACCAGCTAGTATCAAAGGAGCTTTTATAGAAATTAAGGCACAAAATGAACTCTTGAGAGTACAACTTTATGATCAATTCTTAAAGACAACACCCTCCAAGCAGCAAAGATTAATGGTAGCATATGATATCAAGGAGGACAAGATGATTTTGACTCATTTCAAGCCTAAGGTTCCAAAGCCCAAATCATTTGTAGACTACACAAAGACAAATCTAGAGGTCCTCTCCAAGGACATACATCCCATGGATCAAATTGAACTGCACAAGCAGACAGGGGAAATGGTGTATGCCACACCTGCAAACAGGGCCATGCTAGCCCATCAGTTAAAAGAGTCACTGAAAAATACAAACACATAGTTAGATTTGGAAAGGATGTCTTCCACTGCTAAAGACAATCAGATTAAAACTTTGGAAGACATAATCATTGATCTAGGACATGATCCTAAATATCCAAAGGGTATCAAGGCCCTTATGAAGAAAAAGGAGGATGACATTGTTGCACTCAGAAAGCAGGCAAAGTTGCCTGCAACCATTCACCCTCAAACAACAGAAATTGCATAGGAATAACATATTGATGAGACCATGGATGTGCTTCTTAAGATGAATCAGAGAATACTACAGATGGAGGCAGAATTGGAAAAGGCATTGCAAGACAAGCAAGGGGAGTCAACCTCCCAACCCCCTCAAACATCTATAACTCTTGGCCCTACTCCTCCTACACAAGCAGCAGTAGCCCCTCCTGCTATTCCAGCACCTACAACAGCAACATCAACTACAGAGGCAACAACAGCAACAACAGCAGCACCAGAATCCAGTATGAGCATGGAAGATCTAATGAAAGTTGTCAAGGAACTTGAAATTCAAGTGACAGAAATAAATGAGGCCAAAGAAAGACTGGCCAAACTAGAGGCCAGATATGATAAGTCCAAAATGAAAGTGGCGGAGAAGAAAAAGGAAATAAAAGCCCTAGATACCAGAGTGAAAGCCTTAGAAAAAGAACTGCTTCTAGGCAAAACTCTAGCTGAGATCAAAAAGATTTTGTGGGCCAAAATTGGCTAATCAATTAATGACCAATGGAGATCAATACAGGCTATACATGAGCAAATTGAATTAATAGGCATAGCTCATATTGAAATACAGAAGGCCAGAACAGCATTGGGAATCATGCCTGAGCAGGCTAACAAGATGATACATTTCCTGAATACTCACACTAAGGAAGAACTGGCAACACTAGATACTAATAGTCGAACAGACACTATCCTAACAGCTAAGAAAGTGCTGACCTTAAGAAATTTCACACAGACTCTGGAAAGGAAATGCCAGGATATGCAGGCAGAAATAGATGATTTTAGGGCAAAAATAACAGCATTGCAAGATAGAGGATTGCCCAGCCTAGTGACTGGTACTGGAAAATTGTTGTCCTATGAGCAATACATCACCAGGATCAACAATTATGTTGAAAATCAGATTACAACATCCACCAGCTCCACAGAAGAAGAAGGACCTCCCTCTGGACAATATCTGTATGATAAATTGGAGAATTTATATTTTATTGAGCATGAGATCAATCATCTGTTTGAAGTGCCTCCAAATTTCTATAGATATACTGAAGCAGATGAAACACTTATAAAGATAAGGAGACATCAGCTTCCTCCAATTGATTGGTGGCAGGCAATGCTGGAAGTAATACCCAGGTGATTTAGGTATATTCTTCCTTTTTTGTCATCTTCAGATCTCAGTCACAGTACAGGTCAGCAAAGAATCAAGCACGCAAGTATTACAGGAATCATCAGCGCAGTGACTCAGCAAAACACTCAAACAATGTGTTCAGCAAACGCAGATGAAAAAACGAAGCTACAACCAACTTTGTTGATCCAAAAAGTCAAAATTTGTCTGACAGAAAGACAACTGCCATATTAGTATTTACTACTGTAGTTATTTCTTTCATTTATTTTCTGTAAGAGAGTTGGTGATGTAATTTATTACACAATGACTCATTGTCTAGATATTTTATCTCCTATTTCTGTATAGATATCCCCTCATAGAACGTATTGGGGGTCGGTTATTGTGAAACTCTCTCAGAAGAGCTGCATTGTATATCTCAGACTTTTTCTAATACAAATTGCTGGTGGAGTTCCTGGTTCCTATACTGTCTGAAGGTGGAAATGAAGGACTGTGTTATGTTGCAGAATTCCTGTGTCGTTTAATGGAACAATAAGTTATTCTCAACTATGTTTTTGTCTTTCTGTGTATGCAAAAATTCACATATGTTTCATGATCATAGTAACAGGGAAAAATAATAGCTTAGGACTTGTTTAAATATACCCTATGCTCAATCTCTGTTTCTTATATGTTTTCTTCAGGATTAGCCAGTGATATGAATTCTTAATTGCTCATATTTAAACTAATTGTCTCACTGTGAATATTGTTTAGGAATTCTCAACTAATATTAAACAATACTCCCATTTCTCCCCTTATTATCATAGTGAAATATTCTTAAATGCCTTTCACTCACTAATGTCATAACTTCATCACCCATACTTGAATGATTGTTCCACAGATGCCTATCTGGATTTGCAACAAAACTATTCCATCAAAAACATTCTTCAGCAGTATACAATCATCAACTCCATTTCCCAATGGCTCAAGCTGCTCTGTAGTCTATACACCAGCTCTGTTTGAATTCACCAGCCAGCCAAACTTAAAACAAAATCAGTGCACCATAACTAGCCTAAAATCACCCACAATAATGCTAAATTATAAAGAGAGAGCCCTCTCTGGTTGCAGGTAGGCTAGGACCTGTAACTAAAATACTGGTTAGTGGTTACCTCGGCCGTATTCCCTTTAGGAAGCAGGGAAAAACCTGAGTGATAACAGCCAGCACTCCATCTGGCAGTGCGATAAACGAGGTTTTAAGGTGTGAACCATTTCGGCTGCTTCAACTGTCCTAGGCGCCAAGCTTGTTGACACCATGCTACTTCGACCGAAACTGGTCTGCACTTGTGACACCTGGATCTGCAGGTCACGTAGACCCATCTAAATGGCACCCAAGGCCTACTTCTATTATTGTTCGAAATGTTGTAGTAGTTTCGCGGTGGCATCCCTCATCGTATCACCAATGTCATACAGATCACCTTCTCTCAAGGTGATCAGGTCGAGGGAAGTTTTGTTGGCCTTGGACTTCTTCTGCGACCTTACTTTCTATGATTTCTTATTATGCTTGATCCAGAACGGAGTAGTCTTGGGGTGCGATCCTCTTTTTCCTGTCTATTGTTCCTCCTCCTCTTCTATTTCCTGGGAAGGTGACTTCTGACTCTAGTTAGAGTTGGGCTCATCTTCTTCCTCTGTCTGTTTTTCGGTAGTGCGCCCTACCCTAGCTTTGTCCTCAACCTCCTTCTTCCTTTTTTCTACTAGTTGTTCCATCTTTCACTATGCTATAGACTTACTAGACCCAACTGTCAAGTCCGAAGCGGTGTGCCAATCTACCACCCAACAATGAAGGACTGCTATGATCATGTCGTTTGTGGCTAGGTAGGGAAGGCCATACCACTTTTATTCAAGATCCTTCCGCACACGCATGGAGACCCAGTGGAAGTCTGCATTGAACTCCACATACTCTGCCAGCTGATCATAAATAGTCGGCGACAACCATGGCTTGTGGTTGATGGCCATGTGAATATTCATCTCCATCAAGATACAAAAGACATTGCTATCCTTGACCCTTTTGGGGTCCTTCATAGCCTAAAGTGAAGAAAAATTCACTGCTTTGAGTAGGTCCTGCGTGACCATAGGAAACTAGCTATCCTCTGGTAGCTCCCACACGACCAGCAAATGGATAGCAATAGTCATAAGTAGTGAAACATCTTGGTTTGATCATGCGCCTCTATGTAGTTAGCAAGGAACTCGCTACAGAGGTAGCGCCCAGTTGAACTGTACGCCCTCCATGCACTGGGCTGCTAAAGACACTACAGGTGTCGACACTTTATCTATGCGACACTTCTACATAATCTTGCCTGCTAGGATTTGAGCATCTACATTGACCAAAAGGTTGGTTTATGCTAGTGATGGAGTAGCTGTGCGACTTCTTTGGGAGCTTAAATTTATCCTTTATTGCTTTGGTGAGGTTGTGCTCACCTACCTTTCCTCCAAATGCTATGGTCAGATTTTCTCCTAAATGTGGAAGCCAAGTGATCCTATGGATCAACATGTTAGTGATTGATATTGGTTCCTCTAGCCATAGGCACCCATCGTACACCAAGAACAACAGCTGCTTGATCACTATCATGGTTATGGGTGTGTGGTTGTAATGTGGTACCCACAACATGTTTAACAAGCTAACCTTATCCACCCCTTTTACCCACTTTCTTGGCTCGAGCGTGGTGACACCAAAGTCTTTGTAGAAGACACGGTGCATGAGTTGATTTGTGGCTTAGTGGAGAAAGTGCTCCATATCATCCAAATCCAAATCCTCTAATTTTAACAGGGGGACACACCTTACACACGGTCCTTCAAAGGCGATTTTGTCTGACAGCAAGGGTGTATGGAACGCAACATTATTTTCATCAATGTCCTTCGGAACCTTTGTCTTGCCTTTGCGCAAAGGAATGTACTCGAGCAGCTTAGAGGTAGGGTCATACCCCTCAATGTCAACATCCTCCATCCCTATGTCAATGTATTCCTCATCCATAGGGATCTCTTCAACATCCTCTTCAGGTTCAAGGTCAATTAGCTTTCCCTTCTCCTACACGATGGATTTTTCCTTCTGTGGGTGCCTTCTGGGTGATGAACGCACTGGCTCTGGTGCTTTATGCTTGTCTTTCTTTGATTTGGGACCCTCTTGGATCAGCGTAGGCCTCGGTCGGGGTGTCCTCAGTGATTTAGGCACTTCGGACGGTACTTCGACACTCTTAACCTATGGGGTAGCTCCCTTAGCTACCATTTCTATTTCTGGGTTAGTTCCCTCAGCTGCCATTACTTCTCCTGCAATCACAGTTTCTATGGGCGCCGACATAATACTGGACAACAACTCGTGTGTCTCTCTTGGAAACCTCTCAAACACTAAACTTGCTATCAAAGGTTTAAAGTTCTCACAGTTCATGCGCACCTGAGAGCTCAACACCTGAATTCTCAAAATGCCAAGTGTTTTTTGCTGGGTAGCCACATGTAATTTATAGGCATTTTCAAATTCAAATCCGACCGTTCCCCCCATAATTTGTTCATAATTTTTGGGTTGGCGGTATATTTTCACAGACCTTGCCCTAAATTCTGACTTAAATGCCCCCACCCCTTGCTCCATTTGGTCATTTTCCCACTGTCAACTCATGAACAGTGTCCATAAAGACCACTTTTTGGCTATCCTACCTGGTTCGTTCTTAGATAGCACAAATCCCTGCATGCTTTTGCTGACACTGTGGCATTCCTTCATTCCGTGTAATTCCCTAATCATGCAGCTTCCCAACCTGGGCAGTGTAGTTTATAGTCCTGCAACTCCTTTCAATTTCCTGGAGTGCTAACAATGTGCTTCCACTATGTAGTCATCTAGTCAGATCATCGGTGTAAGGCTTCAATCAGCTGCCATTCACCTACCCTGGGAATGGTTCTCCATTCAACTTTTCCAACTTAAATGCTCCACCATCGATAATCTCCTTGATGACATAGGGACCCAGCCAATGCATCTGAAATTTTCCTAGAAATTTATCAAACTTGCTGTCATATAATAGAACTAAATCATTTACCTTGAAGGTGCATAGGTTGATGTGTTGATGATGCCATGCTTTTTTGTGCCCTTTGAACTTGTTGATGGAATCCAGCTAGGAATCTATCTTCTTCAAGCTCTGTTAGCTGCGTGAGCCTCTCCTCCAAGGTTTCATGATACACCATTCCCATGAATGCTGCTATGAGCATAATAGGTACAATGTACTCCATCGGCATCACAACTTCGACTCCATAAACCAATCTGAACGATGTTTGTCCAGTTAGCTTCTTGCAAGTCATCCTGTAAGCCCATAGAACTGCACGAACGCGAACATCCTAGTCATTTCATTGACCATTGAAAACCTTTGTGAGCACACTCTCCAATATTTTATTAAACGCTTCTACCATTTCATTAGCCTATGGGTGATAGTGTGTGCTCTTCTGATGGTAAACCTAAAATTCTTCCATCATCGTGCTGATCTTCTCATTGAGAGAGTGTGTACCTAGTCTCTCATTAGAGTTTTCGGACAAGCAAACTGTATCAATACATTCTCAAAGATAAATTTGGCTGTTGTCGTGCTTGTACAGTCCTTCATAGGTTGTGCCTCCACCCATCTGGTAAAATACTCAGTCGCGGTGATGATGTACAGCGTACCCGTCTTCTTCCCTGGAGGCTGAATTGGTCCCACAAAGTCAATCACCCACTTCTCGAAGGGTTGTAGTGATATCTATGGATTCAGTGGCAGCTCATCTGTCATGTCCCTTCTCAAACACATTTTTAATAAGGTGCTACCACACAATTTTGCACAATTTTGGGTAAGGAAGAGAACCCATCATTTTCAACTTAGGGACTTAGGAGGCAATTCGACTTAGTTTGGTTGCTAGTGGAATGTGGGGGCCACACACATGAGAATTCAAATTGGCCCATTCGAATAGCTTGGAGGGAAAGTCAAATAGGTGGATGGAGGGGCCCACATGAGGCAAGGGAGGCCCAAGGAGTTATAAGGAGGGAAAGCTCTCATTTTGGGATTACTTCATACATCTTGCAACAAAATCACTTGACTATTCATTCTGTTGTTTAGCTGAGTCAATTGGCTGTTTAGTCGCGAATCTCTAAAGCAGAAGATTCAACTTCTACCTCGGGGGACCATCCTTGCCCTCCCTAGAGATGGAGTTCTACAAGATTTCAGGAGTTCTGGGGTAGTGAGATAGCACGACGAACTAGCGCAGAGGAAGGAGTGTGTATTTCTGGGCAACCAAGAAACACACAAAGCGGGATTGAGGCAAGAAGAGATCTGGTTGCTACTCCAGGAGTTAGGGAGATGAGGTAGCAACATTAGACCAACGTTCTTACTGGGTTTCATAGCCAAATGAGAAAACATTCTAGTAATTCAAACCGTTGGGCTGGGGGACAATGCAAAGGCCACACAACATATTTTCATGGTACTTGGGAGTAGCTAAGTTGGGCCAAGAGATCATCTGGGGAGTCAGGGATTGGATAGCATGGGTGAAATCAACATTTTCGAGAATTTTTCAGGTTGATTTATAAGTAGTTTCCAGCAAATTGAAATTGGCAGCTAGAGCTGAGGTGAGGCTCCAAGGGTGTCAAAAATCAGAATTCTAAACCAACCAAAAGCCTTTCTGGATTTTTCTAGGTTTTTGACAAGGATCCAAAATAGAAGTTTCATAATTTTCAGAGCACCGGAGATGGGGTTTTAAGTCATATATTTGTAGCGGAGCATGTAGAATTGATAGGGATTGAATAGTGCCTTTGGGGGTTGATTTTGGGAAGTCTAAATCAGGCCAAACCATTTCTAGGTTTTTGTGGGTTTTAGCCATGGAGTCCAGGGTTAAAAGAATATAAATCTCTGGGCACCTTCAGTGCACCTTCTAGCCATTCGAACTTCAGCAAAGTAGTAGTTTATGAGCATCGCAGTACAATTTGGTGTAGAAGTTGGGCAACCTTTAGCATAACCATTTTCCTACCTCGGTTTGGTCCTGCTTGTCCTTTTAGACAAGCCCAATTGCACCATTCCATCATCTATTGTATTTGACTTGCATAAATATAATAAAATGGCTGAGACGTTTTCCATTTGCAACTTTTATATGGGTGTTTGCTGAATATTTCATTTTTGTAATTTGTTGCAGGTATTATTTTCTTGTTATCACTTTTATTCCTATTAAGGATCATGACATCATCCCTGCGTAATGGTCTGACCATGCTTTGGCATGTGTCGCATGCCCTACAATATTCTTTTGAATCCTTATGCAAGGCCGGTCATCATAACCCAACGCATAGAATCTTCTGCGTTGTTGCTTTTCTTGCATAATGACTTCCTTCGGCTCCACCATGAGCCTGATCAAGGTTGTTGATTCATTCAAACTCTGGCACATAACATCGAAATTTTCATCTGATCCCATTTTTTACAAGTACCCTGCAATGACAGAAAAGTCTATCGTGCACACCACCAATTCCTTCTTCTGTTGGCTTGTATATCCTTTCGAAGTTTTACCTATCGACAGGAAGTGTATAATATCTTCAAAGTGGCTTTCTGTGTTGCGTACTACAAAGAGCTACACATCGGATATTCATCCTCCAAATTTGTAGGTTCCTCTCCTGTTTCAACGTGCGAAAGATGATCCAGTCTAGCATTCAAGTGTCCTAGTTTCACAATAACTTCAAAATCATACTCCTGGAGCAACAACACCACATGAATATCTTCCCCCTCAACACAGGGTTGTTGATCAGGTATTTTAATGCCAAATGCTCTGTATACATCTCAAAATGTCTACCCAACAAATAATACCTGAACTTCTGGGGCAGGTACAATAGCTAGTCCTTTGCGCTCTGTCGTGGAATAATTTTTCTCAGCTTTGGAGAGCTTCCTACTTGTGATTGCAATAGGGTGATCCAAGTCCCCTTCACCAACCTGTGTCAGTACTACCCCTAGCGCAATACATGATGCATCCACATGCACATGAAATTCCTTCTTGCAATCTGGGAAGACTAGGATTGACGCGGTGACCATTTTCTCCTTTAGCACATCCAAGCTCTTTTGGAATTCTTCATTCCAACAGAACGTAAAATGCTTCTTTAATAGTTTTTGCATCGGCACGATCATTTAGGCGTAGCTCTTGATGAATTTTCTATAGTATCCCATATGTCCCAGCATTGTGCATAGCGGTTTCACACTCCTTGGTGCCTCCAAATTGACTATGACCGCAATCTTCATGGGGTCTACCATCAAGTCCTAACTGCATACCACATGGCCCAGCGAGATCCCAAAAGGGACACAAAATAAACATTTCTTCAGATTGAGTGTGATCTGGTACCTCCAGCATGTATCTAGCATCAAGTGCAGACTCCCGACATGGCGCTTCACTAGTTCGAACACTGTCTAATCGTCAAAGTATACTTCCAGAAATTTATGAGTGAAATCCCTGAATGCCACGATCACTATGCGCAAAAAGATCACCGACGCATTCTTCAGCCCAAAAGGCATCATCGTATACTGGAAGCACCCCATTCAGTCCCAAAGGTCATCTTACTCCTATTCTCTGGTGTGATCTTTATCTCATGGTAGCCAGAGAACCCATTAGTGAATGAATATGCTTCTTGGCCACCAACATTATCCAGGACTTCATTGGTGAACATATTTGGGAAGGGATCATGCACACAGGCATCATTCAACTTCCTAATATCTATGCATATCCTTATTTCTTCCTTCTGCTTCTTTTCCTAAACCACTATTGGGCTTACCCAATCATATTCTTCCACCAGTTCAATAATACTTGTCGCAAGCATCTTATCTAAATCTAAGAGGACCCTTTCTTTATACTTCAGATTGAGGCAGTAAGGTCTTTGCTTCACAAGTTTCGTGTCTGATTTTAGGTTGATCTTCATGACACCCAGGTACCCTATTATCCTTTTTAGATATGAAAACTTTGTGGGAAACAAATCCTGATATTCACGGAGTAGTTCGACAACCTTATCTATTGTCGCATCATCCCAGTAGTCCCCAATCCTTCCAAACATTGACTCTCCCTGTGTGCTAATGTTTACCTACCTAGTTTTGAGTGGCTCAATTATGTCTTGGTTCTCTAGCTGTGATCCTTCAACTTTGTAGTTTCCTTTAATCTCTAGAATATTAATCTTCCTTGGGTCTTCGTCTTCTTCTTCCATTGTGACATTGTAGCACTCGAACCCATGGCTCAGCGGGTGGTCCCATAAGGTTGAATCAAATCTAGAGGATCTTGTGGTATCTTGAAAATTTCCATCTTAACCTCCCGCAACACTTCGTCAATAGATTCAAATCCATCCTCAAAACCGAATGTCATCAATAATCCCTAGCGCAAAATATCCCATTCTTCAGTGCCATGGCAGAGTTCCGTCTCTAAGTACCAATTCATTAGTATAACATCCAACATATGACAAAATAGATGGACCCATTCCGGTTAAGGGTTTGCTCCATACACTTCAGTCCATTTGGCCAAATGGTTGCGTGTATCATTTCTCCCATCATATTTTTTAGTTAATCGCACCTTCAGATGACCAAAGCGTACCCTAATCATCCTCCTATATTCATTCCAATCATCAAAACTATCTTTGTGTGTACCCCACCATCTTGCCGATGTAGCACCCAACACCCAATCTAATGCCTGGAAGCGGTGCTTCTCTGGGACTTCCCTTTCTAATGCATCCAAAAAGTGATCAACATCTATTAACCCATCATAGTAAGGTAGATTTATTACCTCTGATGATACAGAACACAACGACTTGGTCATCATATTACAGCACAGTGTAGATACTTAATGCAATCGATTCTTCCAGTGCTCTAGTTCTTCATCTAAATCTGATGTGCAGGAGCTCTAGAGGTCTCGTGCAATACGTTCGTCTGCGGTCAGATTCAGCCAGTCCTAATCTCACATCATTATCTTGTAAATCTAGTCCAAATCGTCATCACTTTCATAATCATGGACCGGTTCAGTATAATGCGGTCCTACTGCAAGTTCCAGTGGCACTACTACATGGAGAAATTTCTTCTCAAATATCATCTTTCATTTCTTTAGGTTGATTACCCCATTCATGTCAGTGGCCCAATCGATCCCAAGGAGAACGGGGTAGGGATTGCTATCATCCACAATATCTATCACTTCAAAATCCACTAGTGTATTCGTGCCTTCGATATCAACTGTTACCCCCTACAACCTCCCCATTGGGATGATTTTCTACTGATTCGTGATCCTTAACTGAATCAATGACCACTATAGTGCAGGTCTCCCCATTCTTTCCCATGTCTGTTTCGGAAAAACATTCACGTCAGATCCTAGGTCTAATATAACTTGGTCCATTTCGTATTCTCCTGTCTGTGCAATGAGTCTCATCTCACGTCCATTCCTTGCCTTATGCTTACCAATATTTTTGACTATGCACGGTTCGTCAGTAGCGTTTTCCTTGCCAGCACACCTATTGATTAGTTCCTACAATCCCTTCACATCCTTACTATCGTGGAACAATTTCATGCAGGTCTCCAACAAGATGGTAAGCATGGATGGGTCCATTTCTTCAACTGGCTTCTCTTAACTCCCTAAGGTAGAGGCCTCAACAAAAATTTTATTTGCTTCCATAAATGCTTCTTTTGTGTGTTCTAGATCAAACTCGATCTCCTCCTGTGGTGCTTTTCAGACCCACTCGCCTTCTTGGGGCTACTTCCCCTTATCCTCAACAGTCGTCACTCCACTCCGCAACACAATATTTACCTTGGGGTCTTCTTTGCGAGGCTCAACGCTCATCATCTGCAAGTTCTAAGTCAGTTGCTAAGGTTACACCCCCTTCTCACATATTTGGCTAACAATATAGGGAAATCATTCGTCGCATGGTCAAACTGAGTATAATAGTGGCATGGCAGCCACGTCAGATTCTGGCAGTCTCACGTATACTTTCCTGGTCCTCCACAATTGTAACAAATAAGGTGACCTCGACCTATACCCAGTCCTTCTCCACGTCGATTGTGCCCTTGATACTCGCCTCATGCTCCTCCAGCACCTTGGTCGAGAGGTCGCATTTCTGCCTACACCCTATATGGAGGTGTTCTATCCATCACTAATTTGTAACATCGGTAATTGCACTCATCATGACCCACGTATTGACAAAAGTAGCAGAAGAGTTGTTGTGGTGTCTATACGAATTTATGCAGCAAGTGACAATTGTATGTCGCATGTTTCCGAGCTACCTCACAGATAGCACACCAGAGCACGGGCCCTGTACTTGGCCCTGCTATAGCTTCCGGCTCGAGAGGTATTAGTCCCCTTGATGCAACATAATCTGCGAAAACAGGACAATGATCTTTGTCGTGCCTCTAGCTATTGCACTTTAGGCACCACTTCTCTGCGCGCCTCTGGAGGAGCTATTCTGTCTTTCTTCATACTTCTCATTTCAAGGCAAAGGTTCTGCAACTACGCATGAATTTTCTGAACCCACAGATAAGCATCTTGCATTAGTGTCTCGTGCAATCTCATTGTGATTTCTAGAGCTTCTTCTTGGGTCCCGTTCTTTTGTTTTGATAGCGCAACCCTTAGGTGAGGCAGGAGCGAGGCCACAAACCATTCGTGGTGCTATCGATCAGTCATATTCATGTTGGCTTCATGGATTGTACACTTCAATCTTTGATCCAAATCCCAAGGCGTCTCCCCAAGCTTCATCATGATCTCCTTGAATCCCACAATTGATTGTACCTTAGACTTAGGTCTACTAAATTACTTATTTAGTGCAGTCTAGATATCAGCCAACGTGAAAGTTGGATTATCAGTGCAGTACTTAACGTACCAAGTTAGTGCACTGTCCTACAAAGCACTAACCAATGTTGCTTTCTTCAATTGATCATCTATGATACCATGGGATTCCCATGCAGCCTTCGCGACAAACCAAAACTGGTCTGGATCTTCATTTCTTATGCCTTTGAACATAGGTAGCATTACAGAGTTTTCCGTGTTGAGCAGTGGTGGGGGTGGCAGTGGTGTGGGTGAGGGGGTAAGAAGTGGAGGTGAGGATGGAGGTGGTGTGGATGGATGAGGTGAGGATGGAGGTGGTGTGGATGGATAAGGTGAGGATGGAGGTCATGTGGATGGAGGCGGTGTAGGTATTCGCGACAACCCCTATCTTATCAACTTAATAGCGCTCAGTGGAGAAGCCCGTGTTTCTCCTTTGTCATCACTCTGAGGAGGCTCAATCAGCAAGTTATATTGAGGGCCTTTTTTCCTCCATGCCTGAAAGTCCTTCCGCTTTTTGTAGCTCCAAACATCAAGGTAACTGCATAACTAAATTCTCACATGAGAGCATCTTAATCCAAGTATTTAATTATTTTAAATACTTGCCTCATGGCCCCTTGAGGATGCAGTCCTCTGGTTCACTGTAATTGATTGAAGTATCAATGAGAAACTCTGTCACAAACCCTCCTATGATACATTCAATTGAATGATCAACAGCACACGTGACCTTATCCTCAGAGGCTTCCAATTTCTCCACTAACTCCCAGGTCTAGACAATTGGACTATCAAGCCTCAACCTCCCTTTGCCGTCTACCGACTTCGCGATCCACTCGTATAATTCAACCTAGAAGGAACAGAAGAAGATTTCGTGTATCTCTATGTACATATATCTGTCCAACCATTGTTCTTTTGTCAATTGCATATTCTTGTTTTCTTGCATCACGAATTCATGGATCTTTCTACCCAACTAGACTTGAATATCCTTCTTAGTTGGATTCCAATGATGCGACATCACACATCTCATTATGCAGATCCAGGTCCTGGAAACAAAACCTTTTGCTGGCTTGATGGGCCCTGACCCAGGTTCAATGTTTAAGTAGCCAAGAAAATCCCTACACTACTGGCCCTTTCGGCATCAATCCATGGAGCACGGACTGAAGTCTCACCCGAAGAAATATGGGGGGATGCAGGAACCAAGTTTCCGCACCTTGAGATGGTTGTGATGTTGGTTAGTTTCCCTAACCTTCCTTCACACAGATTGATAAGACATTTATGACTTATCCAAGTACTTCTCTCACTCGTCCTCGAAGCCTCCAAGAAAGTGTTCGTTCTTCCTTTGTGGGCCCTAAATAGATAGAGCAGGATATTATGCACCCTTGTAGCTATTCTTACTTTTGTCTCTACCCAGGTTCGCTTAATTATTGGTTACTTTAACATGCATTTATGGTTATCTTTGCGTAAACATATATCTCTACTTGCGGTCATATAAAACAGAGAAACATATAGATTCACAAATCAAAGTAGCATTAAAACATAAGCTCTATATTCAAAATAACCTATTTGCATGCAAGAAACAGAAGTAAAATACACAGGTAATTTCAGAATACTCTTCTTTATTATTGATTCAAATATCTAGTACAGACTCTGAATACCCTGCACACATAGCTGCAGGGGTCCGCGCACTTAGCTGCGGACTTCTACCCAAGGCCTTTGCACACTCAGCTGGAGAGCCTCTTCCTACGCTAAGACTCTTCACTCTTAACTCTCATAGACCCATGCCTCAAACATAATAAGACTCCACTATGAACTGAATTGAACTATCTTAGACTCCTCTAAGACCTCCCTTTTATACAATCCCATGGTCTGCTGACCATGGGTAGATCTCTAAAGCCAACATGCTTTTAAAGAAAAGAAGGGAGAAAACCCTTTATTGACTCTTCACACCTTCACACTCTGCGACTGTAAAATGCGAAGACTTTACATTCCTTTACACAAAACTTGGGCCTTTAGCCCTAAAAATTAGGCTTTTAACCACAAAATTGACCCTAGGGGACCCATTCCCAACATATATAAACCCTAATATATATTATAAACCCTAAAATAAACATGGTTTTCAATGGTTTACCATATTTAATTTTCATATTGAGACAGTCTTTGTCACAATGTGATGTTGGACAATAGTTCACCATGGTTGACCATGATTTATGATGGTGGACAATGGTTGACCATGATTCATTTTCATATTAAGACAATCTTTGTCACAATGTGACGTCAGACTATGGTTGACCATGACTATAAACCCTATGTTAGAAAAAATTATCATTGTAGGGACGAGGGAATTGAATCAATAGTGATGGCCTTTATATCAATTTTCACCAATTTAAACTTTTTCCACAATGTGAATTATGCATGCACATTGACAACAGTAGCTAATCATAGTATGTAAGTAGCAACAATCTCAAATCATAACAATCATAATAAATAACAAAGAGAAACACAAGAATGAACAAATAAGAAGAAAAGTATTTCTAGTAGAAACCCCTTCAAGAGAAAACCACCATGTATCTATTGTGCTGCTCAATTCTTTTTTATTAATTTTCTTAAGAAATAGTACATGCATTAGCTTACACCCATAAGCTAAAAGACTTGGCTTCCTCTGTAGTATGTTGATATCTATCAATTTGGAAAGTTGTTTCTCTCGTGGATCTATGGATTACCATCCCATGGAAGCTCCCACAACCAACGATCCTCACCCAATTACCATTGGACTATCCATATTCTATTGGATGGAGAAAAATATTCCTACTACTAAATGCCATATCACTGTCTATATTGATGCCTCCATGCCTTCATTTCCTCCATGCGAACCACATTTCATAAATGTTTCATACTAGGTTCTCAATTATCTTAACATGAGCATCCCAACAGCTCCATTGTTGTGCACATAAAATTTAAACCAAAAATATTTCCCGGAGGAGGGAAATTTTGTAGGTTTTAACCCCGTATAGAAATTACCTGCATACGAATTCTAAATCACAGGAAAAATAAAAATGCGAGAGCATAACACATAAAACACATATACAAAGAGATTTCCCACTAGATCCCAAAACTGGGACTACCAGCTTGATTTTCATTAGTTCCTTCAATGTACAATACATATTTATACAGCCAAAGCATCAATACCATGACCCAAAAAAACCCCGTCCAAAAAACCATCAGAAAAACCATAGTAGGTCGCCCAACCTATATAGTCCAAATTTTTTTTCCCAGGCGCTGCCCAAGACCCCGTAGCGAGGGCTACCACACACACACACGGGTTGTCTCCCCCCCTGACCCCCCGCTGCACATCGGCAACGAAAGGGTGGCCGCAACCCCCCCCCCCCCCCCTTGTCACAATGTGACGTCAGAATATGGTTCACCATGACTATAAACACTATGTTAGAAACAATGATCATTGTAGGGGTGAGGGAGTTGAATCAATAGTGATGGCCTTTATATCAATTTTCACCAATTTAAACTTTTTCCACAATGTGAATTATCCATGCACATTGACAACAGTAGCTAATCATAGTATGTAAGTAGCAACAATCTCAAATCATAACAATCATAATAAATAACAAAGAGAAACACAAGAATGCACAAATAAGAACAAAAGTATTTCTAGTAGAAACCCTTTCAAGAGAAAACCACCCTGTTTCTATTGTGCTGCTCAATTCTTTTTATTAATTTTCTTAAGAAATAGTACATGCATTAGCTTACTCCCATAAGCTAAAAGACTTGGCTTCCTCTGTAGTATTGTAGTGTCCTATCTAGGGGGCTAGATCGGTCTAAATTAATTGTCAACCCAGGGTGCATTTACTTAGAGGCGTGTGCCTAAAATATATAAGCATAAAGGATCTACTCTAAATCTATGACTCCTAGTCTATTGTTAAACTAACTAAGCGTTAAATCATGTGCTATTAACAAATGAAATGCAATTCCTATCATGCTGTATGTGACTATCTTGAAAGGCTCAGTCCCCTTACAGAGACATCAACATGCAACCCTTGTTCAATATCATTCAGCAATCAAGAATACTTAAAGAAGGCATGTAAAGGCAAATTCATAACCATTATCCATATCAATGTTTCATACACAACTCTGAGATCAAATCCTTTACGGGATGCAATTCGTAATCCAAGAGAGGGTTATTCAACACATGTACAGACATCTAATTAACGCATTCATCACTGCAATCAAACATCTGAATATATATATGATTCGCATTCAAGTTTCATTCAATTGAATTGACTGTAAATGAAATCAAAGCTACAATGTGAATATAATGCAAATATAAATGAAATAAAAACATAAACGAAAATATAAACACAAACGAAATGTATGATCGGTCTACCACATACGCAGGGCCCGTCCGCGTCTTTGGCACACCGATGATTACACCACGATCACGATATTAAAACAAGGTATGTAACATTAGATTGAAAAAACAAAGGTTCTGTTCAGAGGTAACAATACCAAACGCAACTGTAATAGCAAACGATAGTATGTGTATGTATGTAAACGATCATAGGTCTCGGCCTTGTCTTTTAATTACATCGTTACATCCCTTGAAAAATGGATGCTTATCCATAGCAACTGTTGCTGCTTTTGGTAAATCAAAACACAGAGATATTCCTAATTGTCTTATGCATAAAATCAAAAATCAAAATAGGAAACAACTTAAAATCGGAAGGACAAAAACTGAAAAAACTGAATGCTATTGCTGCCTTTTGTGCCGACATGCTAGGGTTGACTAAGCGTTGATCGTGCAGATAGGAGGAATGTTTCTAATGCGGAATAGGTGCTTGTCCATGTTTGGACATTCCTCTTTTCGTCCATGCCTTCCGATCCTACCTAGCTGCCATGCCACATGTCACATAATAAACCATTTACAGGTTGTTAAACTTCCTGTAGTGATTTAGGCCTAAAATCCTAATTTGTCAACACAAAACCCCTAAATCAATTAATATGCATGTCAACAACTATAAACTATTAAATTAATTAAATTCCAAGGCATTTGAGGGATGGATGATGAGAAAAAGGTAGGAAATGGTCATGTTTTGGAATGGGAAAAAGGGTCTTAGAATAGTACCAACATCTCTCCCCGACTTAATGACTTGGCATGTCCTCATGCCAACCCTGATGTGCTGCCTTTG
>APFE030351640.1:0-32932 GCA_000404065.3 Pinus taeda
AGAGGGGCGGGTTGGGAGGGGTGGTACGGTTGGAGGAGGGAAAAGGGGAGGAAGCGATCGAGGGGGAAGAGGTGAATGAGGAGGGGTAGGAGGAGGCGAGGGAGGTGAAGGTGGAGGAGATGCTGGGAGGAGGAGTGGGAGGATGGGGGAAGAGGTGGCAGAAGAGGTGGAGGAGGAGAGGTATGGCAGGATGGGGAGGGAGGGGGGAGGGTGAGGAGGAGGTGGAAGAGGAAATGGTGGGAGGTGGAGGAGGAGGAGGGAAAGGAAGAGGTCGAGGGGGAAGACGCGTAGGTGGAGGAGAAGGTTAGGGAGGAGAGAGGCACCAGGGGATGCAGAGTGGAGGGCGAGGGTGACAAGGTTGATGGTAGAGGTGGAGGAGGAAGAGGCAGATGAGGAGGGCAAGAAGGGGCAGGATGGGGGGTAAGGAGGATGGGATAGAGGGCGAAGAGAGGAATGTGTAAGAGGCAGAGGAGAAGAGAAGGAGAAAAATAGTTGTAAAGAAAAAAATCATCTTGTTTGAAATTCTCCTTGGAAATTAATGTAGGGAGGGTATTCTCTAAGTGAACCTACAATTTTAGTGTGGTGTACACGTGTAAGTGTGGAGAATTAAATAGGTTATAACATTCTAGAACAACAATTCTAAACTAAACTTTAAAACAATAATGAGAAAGGAGGCTTTCCTCAACAATGTTAAGATAATTAAATTTCACAAGAATTCCTTGCATACCTCCAGTGTCATACCTTGAGGAAACGACATTGAGATTAGCATCCCATCTCCATCACTTCCATTGTAACTTACTAATTGTGCTACCATATTCCATCAAATGATCAATTGAGCTTGCTCTTAAAACAATTCCACACGACCTTGGAAACTAATAGGAATCACAGACCTTGCGATGCTATGAAATCTACATGAAGTGATATGGCTTTGTACAAGGAAATTATGTAAAGAATGCCAACAAAAGAAGAGAAATTATCTCCTTTATCCACTCACAATGTCCAACACTTGAAGTTTTCTATCCAAAACCTAACAATGCAATTATGCTTCCTACTTTTGATTTTCTTAAATACGAAAAAAATTAAGTAGGTGAATTAAAAGAAGCAAACGGTTTAATTTTGGTTTAAATAAATAATTACAAAATGAAATTATAAAAATAAACTATTGTTTAAATAGAAAAATGTAGGATGGTGACCCTCAAATTTAGAAGGCTGATTCCATTCTATGAGTTGTCCCAATCTTTTTCTTCATATATAGAATAAAAATAGATTCCAAAATGAAATGTAGATAACTTATGAACAACCAACAATGTGTTTGGTCATTATTTAGTATTACTAACATCGTATTGTAAATTAAAAATTAGTGCTATAATTCAAAAAGGAAAGAGTAAACTTTTACAGATCGAAAAAACAAATAACATTCTCTTACAAAATATGACATTTTATAAAAAAGCATATAAATATCATAATTACATTTTGAAATATATTTTTTTATATATTTATTCGCTCATATCTAAAAAAATAATAAAGTTTTATAAGGTTTTATTTACTTATTTTATAAAATTTAATGATAAAAAATTAATTTTATGAAATTATTTATTGTAAAATAATTTTAATTACCATGGGGAAGTTGTGGGATTATGTTGTGAAACCTATATATAAGAGAATATGATGTGTGGAATAAAGACCTAGTATACTAATTTTTTTCTTTTTGTAATCCACATTAAAATTATGGCCAATTAGAATCCTGCAACTAAAATATCTTAGTTATATTTTTGATGTATTTATTTGAAATGTAGAAATCACTAAGAAACATCCATGCTTGTAATTTTATTTCAAATTGGTAAAAGATTCTTCAATGCTTTAGTTTATCTTCCTTACACAAGAATTTTTACACTCTTTGTTACTTCCTTATTTCTAATATAAGTGTTTTATGACTGGAAGTCTAGTTTGAATAAGTTGGCAAGAGAGAGGTGGTACATGTATTTAAAGACTTCTAATTAGGATTTAAAGGGTTCTTAATGACTATAACTTCAAAAAAGAGGAAACATTTGGATAGGTAATAAGAGTAATTAAACAATTGTATTTAGGTTTGTTAGCTATGGCGTGGGAAGAAAGTAGCAATAACTCCTGTATACAATTCAGACTTATGTGATTATCAAGGGTTGATCCAAAAATGGAATTCATGCATAAAGGATATTGTGTGGTTGGAATGCATGTGGTGAGTAGGTAAATAACATTTTAGTGTAAACCTTTTAACAAAGTTTAAATTCAAAATTTGGACGTCATAGAAGGAACCTCTAACTAGAAAATGACCACATAGAATTATCTGAGAGAGTAATAACTCCACTAAATTGGATTTATAACTGTTGATATTGCTAGAAAAATGTAGCCCCAATAGGAGATTGCTAGGAAAACACCTTGAAGGGCTTGGAGTGAGGATTAAATTTGCAAAAGAAAGACTTGCAGATCTTTGAAGAAGATTGTTTGCTATGATCTCATGTGTTGGGATGATGAAGATGATGAGTTATTGGAGGAAGGAGAGGACATTTTAGAAGAAATAATGGGATATAGATAGAAGTGCTAGTGCTTTCTGCACATCCATCTTCCTCCGAGAATCTCCAAATTGGAATAAAGATGAAGGATTTACCTTATGAATGCTATGATAAGAGGGAATAAACATATCATTAAGGACCATAAAACAATCAAATATTTTAGGTAAGCGCTATTTATCCTAACAATAATAGGAGGAAAAATATAATAAAGGTGAAATTGGAAATAACTGTAATCAATATGGGCCCATAAAAAAAGTAAAATGTTCAATCCCATGTATGTTTGGTAGAGTATGAGTTATCATATTTAATGGTTGATGTAGTCAAGTATAACACAAGAATATCTCGGAGTTCTCACTGAAAAGGAATTTAATCACCCTTGATGTACAAGGGTCACATGTACGAATAGAGAAAATAGAGAGAGTAGTGAAGGATAGTATAATAGCTCTTAGTAGGACAAAGATTGTTTGAAAAACACGAATCTTGATAAATTCCTGAAGGGAGAAAATATATATCTTCTTCATAACTGGGAGGCAGCTAACTAAGATATTCAATTATTAGATACCAAGTAGTATAAAAAAAAATTGGGGCTAACATTTAGAGTGGCTTAATTTTCTGTGTTTTTTCAAAAGAATACAATTTGTTAATTTTTATTTTATCTAAAGATGGTTTGCCCAAAATTTATACTATAAAAATATTTTAGCTTAAAAATCATTAGGAATATAAATACTTTTAAGAAAACATAACCAAACATGTTATATTATGCATAATAGGGAGGAGTAAGAATAACCAAGGTTTATAAAATTAAAAAAAAAAACCATCCTTAAGATTTCCCCTACTTGATAGAACCCTTATATAAGAAATAAAAATGGTTCTAGTTAAAAACGAGGAAAATATATAAAAAAATTAAGTGAGTAGAAAGGAAGAAAACATGAAATGTTGTTGATTAAAACTAGCATATGGGGATAATCAATGGAGAATATGTTGATTAAAACTAGCATATGTGCAATTTCTGAGTCTCTGTGACATATTATTCATGACAACCCTCAATGCAAACAATGTGTACTTTTCATGATGTTTTATCTTTTAAACAAGAAAATGCACAATTCAACTAAATACACACTTACACAATTTCAAATAAACAAACAAAAATGGTACAATTTCAATTCAAAATATAAGCATAAATACATAAAACATTTTCAAAAGCACAAACATATATATACAATTTTGAATAAGTAAAAAATATAAAAAAACTAAATAATTCAATGCAATACAAGAAAAAAAGCTTAAAAAACTAACGAATAGCAAATAAAAAACAAATGGTTTGTTAATTACAGAGATATTTGGCGTTTTTCAATGCATTGTGTAACATTGTGTTTGTGGAGAACTTTTAAAAGAATTTAAAAAGTCAGTGCATTTTGGTTTAAATGCAGTTTTGATAAGTGTTATGATATGAATGGATGATAATTGAAGTGTGAAATGACATGTTTTAAATATAAAAGTTGCAAAGTAAAATCTACCTTAAAAAAATGTAATTTCATGGGTATGAGTTTAAAGAAAATTAATCGACAAAACAAAAAATACATAGTAAATAGATAAAATATGAGATAAGATGAGAGTTATTTTGATGATACAATTAATTTTATTTTTAAAACCTACCATAGGCTTCTCCACCCAGTGTGTGAAATTAAAAGTAACAGAGATAAATTTCATTTTATCTAGCTTTAACTATCTCCCAGAAAAACGTGTACGAATGGTAGAGGACCGCCATTTCAAATCTACGCGGACTAACTAATACCAGAGACCATAGTAGGAATGGTAAATGTGCGGTTGTTGAGTTGAATCTCAAAGAAGGCGAAGGCTGTAATGTAATGTAACTGATTGCAGAGGATTGAAGCGAAAGAGGGCTAGGGTTATATATAACAGAGAATTTCCAATTGACGCGAAAGAGGGCTATATATAACTAGAATTCCCAATTGATGCGAAACTGATTGCGGAGGATTGAAGCGAAAGAGTGTTATATATAACAGAGAATTCCCAGTTGACGCAAAAGAGATTATTATTAATTTAAAAGCTGAAATAAATTACTGATAAGAAATAGTAAGTCACAGAGCCTCTGCCTTAAATCCATGGCAGATGCACACGGCGACACAAGGGTAATATAAATTATTGAGGAGGAAATGGAAATAGAGGCCGATGAACATAG
Source organism: Pinus taeda (assembly GCA_000404065.3). Lineage (NCBI taxonomy): Eukaryota > Viridiplantae > Streptophyta > Pinopsida > Pinales > Pinaceae > Pinus > Pinus taeda. Next base: position 4,756 of record APFE030351640.1, read on the forward strand.
CACAAGGGAAATAGAAATTACTAAGGTGGAAATAGAGGCTTAAATCCATGGCTAGTGCACATAGTACAAGGGAAACAAAAATTACCGAGGAGGAAATAGAGGGTTAAATCCACGGCTGATGCACAACGACAATAGAAATTATTGAGGAGGAAACAGAGGCTTAAATCCATGTCTGGTGTAGAAGGTAAAATTATTGAAGAGGAAACAGAGGCTTAAATCCATGGCCGATGCACAAGGGTAAAATTATTGACGAGGAAACCTATTCTTAAATCCATGACCAATGTAAATGGCTCAATACACAACAAGTGAGTAGAGAAAAAACAAAAACCCAGCAAACAAGGAACACAATACACAACAACCATGGGTTAAACTAATAAAAAAAAAAAAGAGGTTATAGAGGAAAACCAAATACAAAGCTATGAGAAGTCATTTAAAAACCCAGTCCCAGTCGTGCTTGAATTTGCAAGGGATAAATTGGGGCAATGAAGGAAAAAATAAATTTGATAGAAATTATTGAGGAAGCAGAGCCTTAAATTCAATATAAAAATGGCTCAATACACAATAAGTGAGTAGAGAAAAAACAAAAACCCAACAAACAAAGAACACAATACACAACAAGAATGGGTTAAACTAATAAAAAAAAAAGAGGTTATAGAGGAAAACCAAATACAAAGCTATGAGAAATCATTTAAAAACCCAGTCCCAGTCGTGCTTGAATTCACAAAGGATAAATTGGGGCAATGAAGGAAAAATTAAATTTGATAGATATTATTGAGGAAGCAGAGCCTTAAATTCAATATAAAAATGGCTAAAGAAAAGTCATCTCTACATACCTCTTCAGCGAGGTAGGTTTTGACTTTGAACAACAACAGTGTCAACCACCTCTTTCATTTTTTCATTCATTTCCCCGCAACGTCATCCTTTAATTCTTTTGAATAGCACCAAACAAGTTACAAGGCAATTTACGTTCATACCTGATGCAGGAGCATCCTGCTCACCGTAATTTGGCAAAATTCCAACCAGGTTCAAAGGCTATTGTTCGATTGGATTGTTTAAATTTTTACTGTAATAATTTTTCTTTTAGTTTGTTTTACAGAGTCAATGAATTTAGACATCTCTTTTTACTTCAGTTAGAATTATTGTAGCTCAATTATTAGTTAAGGAATGGTCCGCTAAATTAGGGAAATAAGAACCAACTGTTCCTCCAAGTCTTGAAGTGCCAAGTGATTATAATTATTAACAAAAATAGTATTTCTGTAACCATATTCTATATCAGTTGGATTAACTGTAAATATCAACTGAAAATAGAGAAATATAAACAAATCAAATGTAAGAGGAGAGGGTTCAGTTGAATGATAAGAGAAGAGAAATAGAGACAGTCAGAAGCATTCAAAAAAGAAAGTTATTTGTCCATCTGTATCATCTTTATTAATATTTGCCCAAATGAATTTTTTTTCTTTACGGCCTGATAAACTACCATACAAATAATATTTATCAAATTGTTGTTGCAAGCATTCAAATATGAATCACAGTGAAATATTAAACAACCGGATGAAGTCTCAGTAATCTACAGTCAGAAATGACACACAACCATACATTTATTTAACATTGTTTTCGCACACAGTCGAATAGGAATCTCGACATATAACACCCAAAAACCAAAGGTGAAGAAATTGCTTACAAGAGTCAACCGTTTCCAGTGTTCAAAGTCATAAAGAGCAATCACAAAACAGAGGCGGAATACAAATGCAAAGAGGTAATGACGTTGTATATTTTATTTTCCTTTCATAAATTTCATTTTATAAAGTCGAAGGACCACAAATACAGTGACTATTGTTAAAGCTAGAACGACTCCATTGAGAAAAAAAAGTCCGCTACCATACATAGAGTAAAGTATGACATATAGTGGGAAAAACTTTATAAACCAGAAAACCCTGAACTAGGGTTTGACAAAACCGACCGACAACGACTCCCATCTCTTGTAAAACTTAATACAGGAGCAAATGAAAGAAATACAACCAAGTTAAATTCATACAGCGACCGAAGGACCTGAGCAAGATCACAGAACCTTAACATTAAGCAAAACTACAACCAGACGTTTGCTATTGAGGCCTACCCAAGAAAATAAGCGACTGTACAAGATAAATACTCTAGGATACGCGGCCCAGGTTGCCAACAGCGACCTGCAAACATCAACCCATCTACATTACAACGAAAGCAGCGAGGGGAATTCCAAGAAAAAGTGTGAACGCCTTTGGAGAATTAGAAATACAGTGAAATTACCTGGGAGAGCGAAGCCGAATACAACCGTGTGACATCTTGAAGAATTTGGGTGACTGTATACCAGAGGAACAAAGTGGGTTAGTTCCAGAAAGAGAAGCCGAGCAAGATTGAAATAGGGACAGGAGTATTTACCTATTCCAAACAAAGGACGCGCGCCCAAAAAGTCCTGTGCTCGAAGGCAAATACAATGCTGCACTGTGAGAGACCCAACCAACAACAAGCACATAATACCAAACTAGATTCGAACCAAAGACAACAAGGTTCCAAGAAAACACAACAAAACCACAGTGATTTCCAGAAACGGCTACAAAACCTCGACCAAGAACAACGAGATAGACACAAACAGCAAGATATAACAACCAGCAACAAGTGCTTAACAAATACCTTAAGAAATCCGCGCATGTAAGGAAGGAAAGAACAGAAATACTCACCGAGGTCAAACCACGGAACCGAGCCGAATAGCCATGAAAACCAAATGCCATTTCCATTAAAATTTCAAGCAGGTTGAATAGAGGAGGGGCCAAGTTTTTCCCGTACAAAGAGTTGCACATACCAACAGAGTAAAGTATATAGCATTCTATAGAATAAACCCAAAATCCTCGACCGGAACAGATAACCTCAGAGCGGAAATAACGAATGAACAATCCAGAACATGCCATAATGAACAAGGGTTAAGGCGCGAAGGGCAAGCGGGAGCGGTCTCGAGACAGAGTACAAATATTTACTGCATGCATTAACTCTCCAGCTACCAACTCACATAAAAATCCCACAGACAAACACAGTTAAGATTTTTATTTTCCACGTATACATTTTCCTTCCGCGTGTAAAGTGTAAAGTGTAGGCCCTTTGGGCTGGGTTACACCAGAGTGGTATCAGAGAATTGAGTTAAAGAGATTTGAAAAAAAATGGATGTAGGTAGACGAGGACGAGGCCGAGGTGCTCGTAGAATGGCAGATGAGGCATTACGAGAAGAACTCACAGTTCTTACTACTCGTTTGGAAGCAGTAGGGGCGGGTAGGAGAAGAGATCCAGAAATGGGCGATGTGAGTGAAGAAGAAGTAGAAGTGGCAGCAGATGGACCTGAAGGTGAATCAGTAGAAGTGAAATTACTGAAGTCTATCTTATTGTCGAACAACAGACCAAAACCAGAACTCCCGACATACGATGGTAGTTTGTCTATTGATGTTTTTTTAGATTGGATTAGTGAGATGGACAAGTATTTTGAATGCGAGGAAGTTAGTGAAGACCGTAGAGTCAAATTTGCAGCAACAAAGCTGAAAGGACACGCAGCTTTGTGGTGGGATAGTGTCCAGAATGAGAGGAAGAGGTTGAACAAAACACCGATTAAAACTTGGACAAGGATGGTTGATAAATTGAAGGGTAGATTTCTGCCAAGGGATTATCAAATCGCGTTACATAGACAGGTACAGAACTTGAGACAGAGGGGACTGACTGTGAAAGAGTATATAGAAGAATTCTACCAAGTGAATTTGTGAGCCGGATATACAGAGGATACGGCAGAAAGGACAGCCAGATATGTTAATGGACTGAGGATGGATATTTTGGATGAAATAAGTATTTTTTCTCCAAATAATACTGAGGAGGCATACCAGAGTGCAATTAAAGCAGAGGAGAAAATTAACCGAAGACAGAATGCCCGTAGAGGACGAGGGTCTACCAGAGGGAGAGGCCAGTTCTATGGCAGGGGCCGGACTGCCAGCAACACCGAGGAAGCTAGCAGTTCGAGGACTTCGGGAACAACAAAAAAAGGAGACAGAACAAGAGGTGGCAGATCGTTCCAATGCGGCAGAGGAAATGGCCGTGGAAGGGGAACTGGTTATCAATTCTATAGATGCCACAAGTGGGGGCACCGTTCGTTTGAGTGCCCAGAAATAGATTCAGCTGGACAGCGAGACGCGTATGTGGCGCAACCAGAGGAAACGACAGCACCCCCTCAAGAGGCAGAAAATGCCCCAGAAACGGGAGAAGCTTATTGCTGCATAAGGTATTACTGAAACCAGTTGATGAGAGTGTCGAACAGATGCAGCGGAAAGCTCTATTCAGGACAATTTGCAAATCACAGGGTAAGTGTTGTAAGATGATAATCGACAGTGGAAGTACGGACAATTTGGTATCCACGGAAATGGTGGAAAAGTTGGGGCTGAAGCGTTTAAAACACCCCATTCCGTATAGAGTTTCATGGTTACAAAAGGGGCACCAGTTACTGGTGGACGAGCAAAGTGAGGTTGAATTTCAAATAGGTCGATATAAGGATAAAATTATTTGTGAAATCATGTCAATGGACATATGTCACATATTATTGGGTAGGCCTTGGCAATATGATAGGAAGGTGACACATGATGGAGTGATGAACTCTTATAAGTTCGAGAAAGATGGGGTCAGGCATACCCTTGTGCCTATCAGAGAAAAGAAGGAAACAGCTGAAGCAAACGAAACCAAAGCATTGCTAATGAGCGGAAAACAATTTTTAAAACAGGTTGAGAATAGTGAAATAAGTTATGCTGTAGTAAAAAAGACAAGGACATTCCTATTACATACATAGATAACAGATTTACCCGTAGAAATACAGTGAATGTTGGAATAATTTACAGATATTGTAGTGGACGACTTGCCAGACAAGTTACCCCCCAAGCGGAGTATCAGCCACCATATTGACTTTATACCCGGAGACAGCAAACCAAATAAAGCAACCTATCGAATGAGCCCCAAGGATAATGAGGAAATCAGGAAACAGGTGCAAGAACTATTGGACAAAGGTTTAATCAGAGAAAGTTTGAGCCCATGTGCTGTGCCAACAGTCCTCGCCCCCAAGAAGGGAGGAGAGTGGCGGATGTGCACCGATTCTAGGGCCATCAATAAAATCACCATCCGGTACAGATTTTTGTTACCGCATATGGATGATATGATGGACTGTTTAAGTGGGGCATCTTACTTCTCAAAAATAGACTTAAAAGGCGGATATCACCAGATTCGGATACGAGAAGGAGACGAGTGGAAAACAGCTTTTAAAACAAATGAGGGATTATATGAATGGCTGGTTATGTCATTCGAGTTGAGCAATGCACCCAACACATTCCTGAGGCTCATGAATGAGATGTTGAAGGAGTATATTGGGGAATTTGTAATAGTTTATTTAGATGACATCCTTATTTTCAGCAAGACGAAAGAAGAACACTTCTGGCATGTGCGCAAAGTGTTGGAAAAACTACAGCAGAACAAGTTATAATAAATTTAAAGAAATGTACGTTTCTGCAAAGAGAAATAATTTATTTGGGATTTGTGATAGCAGAAAACGAATTAAAAATGGATCCGGAAAAGATAACAGCAATAGTAAATTGGCCGTCACCGAAAAATTTATTTGAGGTACGTAGTTTCCATGGATTGGCAAGTTTCTAGAGAAAGTTTACTAAGAATTTTAGCGGAATTTGTGCTCCTATGTTAGAGACCATGAAAAAGGTCAGCCAATCTTTTCGATGGACAGAAGCAGCAGAAAAAAGTTTTCAACTATTGAAAAGGAAGATTACGGAAAGACCGATTCTCAGGCTACCAGATTTTCAGAAATTATTTCCGTTATGTTGTGATGCTAGAGGAACAACGATCGGGTCTGTACTTAGTCAGGAGGACAGGCCTCTACCATTTTTCAGCGAAAATATGAATGAGAGTATGTAGAAGTACTCCTCATATGACAAAGAATTTTTCGCAGTGGTACAGGCTTTAAGACACTGGAGGAATTATTTGTTAGGGAACGAGTTCGTGTTGTTTTCAGACAATTCTGCATTGTAATATGTAATGCAGCCGCACAAACTCAATCATAAACATGCCAAATGGGTGGAGTACTTACAGAGTTTTAATTTTGTGCTGAAACATATTAGTGGACAAGCAAACGAGGCGGTCGACACATTAAGTAGAAAAGATCTACTTTTGGAGGAGAGTGATGTACAGGTTTTGGGTTTTGAACATTTACGAGATCTTTACAAAACATATACAGATTTCAGAGAAGCCTATGAGGAGTGCCAGAACCCTTTGATAAGGGGTAATAGTCCTTGGTTAGATTACAATATACAGGAAAAATTTCTATTTAAGGGAGGACAATTGTGTATCCCCAACTGTTCCATGAGGGAGAACATTATTCACGAAAAACACAATGGGGGTTTGGCTGGAGCAACTTAGTCATTTCTATTTTTGGCCAAGAATGCGACGAGACATACAACGTTTTGTGATGAAGTGTAAGGTGTGTCAATTAGCGAAGGGACATAGCCAGAACACAGGATTATATACGCCATTACCTGTTCCAGGCAGACCTTGGGATTCAGTTAGTCTATATTTTGTTTTAGGACTGCCAAAAACGCAGAAAGGTTATGATTCAGTGATGGTAGTGGTGGATCGTTTCTAAAAAATGGCACATTTCATACCTTGTTGGAAAAATAGTGACGCCACTCACGTGGCCCACTTGTTTTTTAATGAGATTGTCAGGTTACACGGGTTACCAACAACCATTCTATCGGACACGGACGTGAAGTTCACGGGACATTTTTGGCGTACCTTATGGAAAAAAATGAACACCCAATTAAGCTACACTTCTGCTTATCACCCGCAAATCGACGGGCAGACAGAGGTTGTCAACAGAAGTTTGGGAAACCTGTTACGAAACTTAGTCAGGGAGAATTCACATATGTGGGACCGAGTTCTAGCGCAAGCAGAGTTTGCTTACAAAAATTTGCCAAATCGTAGCATGGGTCTCAGTCCCCTTCAGATCCTATATGGCATGCACCCTCGTGGAGTGCATGAACTTCGAGATCTTGGTTTACAAGAACGACAGAGTGCGGGTGGAGAAGATTTTGCTAATGCAATGAGGGATTTACACGAACAGGTGAAAGCAAAATTACAGGACAACAACTCAAAATATAAACAACATGCAAATCTAAAGAGAAGAGAAGTTCATTTCGAGGTGTGGGACGAAGTCCTGGTACACTTGCGTAAGGAACGTTTCCCTAAGGGTACGCACAATAAACTAAAGTACAAAAAGATAGGAACTTGTAAGATCTTGCGAAAATTTTCGGCAAATGCCTACGAAATACAACAACCACCCGGAATAGGCATTTCACCTATCTTCAATGCGGTAGATCTGTTTCCGTATACAGGCGATCTGATGGAGGAAAAGAAAGATGGACCCGGAAAATCCACGCGGAACACCCAAGAAGATGGAGAAACTTGGAAAAGACAGATGCCTTATGTCCAACCCCCTGAGATCAAAGGCATCCTCGAAACTCAGGTAGTTAGACATACTCGACGGAAAAATTATTTTCAGTACCTGGTCAAGTGGAAGAACCGTCCGATTGAGGACAGCTCATGGCTTGACGCCAGACAGATTGGACAAACAGGAACGTCGGTCGATGAGCTCATGAACTGGATTCATGATCTCTTTTGACCCCGAGAGCCTGATGCAGGAGCATCCAGCTCACTGTAATTGGGAAAAATTCCAACCAGGTTCAAAGGCTATTGATCGATTGGATTGTTTAAATTTTTAATGTAATAATTTTTCTTTTAGTTTGTTTTACAGAGTCAGTGAATTTAGACATCTCTTTTTACTTCAGTTAGAATTACTGTAGCTCAGGTATTAGTTAAGGAATGGTCCGTTAAATTAGGGAAATAAGAACCAACTGTTCCTCCAAGCCTTGAAGTGCCAAGTGATTATAATTATTAACAAAAATAGTATTTATGTAACCATATTCTATATCAGTTGGATTAACTGTAAAGATCAACTGAAAATAGAGAAATATAAACAAATCAAATGTAACAGGAGAGGGTTCAGTTGAATGATAGGAGAAGAGAAATAGAGACAGTCAGAAGCATTCAAAAAAGAAATTTATTTGTCCATCTGTATCATCTTTATTAATATTTGCCTAAATGAAATTTTTTTCTTTACGGCCTGATAAACTACAATACAAATAATATTTATCAAATTTTTGTTGCAAGCATTCAAATATGAATCACAGTCAAATAATAAACAACCGGATGAAGTCTCAGTAATCTACAGTCGCAAATGACAGACAACCATACATTTATTTAACATTGTTTTCGCACACAGTCGAATAGGAATCTCGGCATATAACACACAAAAATCAAAGGTGAAGAAATTTCATACAAGAGTCAACCATTTCCAGTGTTCGAAGTCATAAAGAGCAATCACAGAACAGAGGCAGAATACAAATGCAAAGAGGTAAGGATGTTGTATATTTTCTTTTCCTTTCATAAATTTCATTTTATAAAGTCGAAGGACCACAAATACAGTGACTATTGTTAAAGCCAGAACGAATCCATTGAAAAAACAAATTCCGCTACCATACATAGAGTAAAGTACGACATATAGTCGGAAAAACTTTATAAACCAGAAAACCCTGAACTAGGGTTTGACAAAACCGACCGACAACGACTCCCATCTCTTGTAAAACTTAATACAGGAGCAAACGAAAGAAATACAACCAAGTTAAATTCATACAGCGACCGAAGGACCTGAGCAAGATCACAGAACCTTAACATTAAGCAAAACTACAACCAGACGTTTGGGATTGAGGCCTACCCAAGAAAATAAGCGACTGTAAAAGCTAAATACTAGAGGATACGCCGCCCAGGTTGCCAACAGCGACCTGCAAACATCAACCCATCTACATTACAACGAAAGCAGTGAGGGGAATTCCAAGAAAAAGTGTGAACGCCTTTGGAGAATTAGAAATACAGTGAAATTACCTGGGAGAGCGAAGCCGAATACAACCGTGTGACATCCTGAAGAATTTGGGTGACTGTAGACCAGAGGAACAAAGTGGGTTAGTTCCAGAAAGAGAAGCCGAGCAAGATTGAAACAGGGACAGGAGTATTTACCTATTCCAAACGAAGGACGCGCGCCCGAAAAGTCCTGTGCTCGAAGGCAAATACAGTGTCGCACTGTGAGAGACCCAACCAACAGCAAGCAGATAATACCCAACTAGATTCGAACCAGAGACAACAAGGTTCCAAGAAAACACAGCAAAACCACAGTGATTTCCAGAAACGGCTACAAAACCTCGACCAAGAACCACGAGATACACATAGACAGCAAGATATAACAACCAGCAACAAGTGCTTAACAAATACCTTAAGAAATCCGCGCATGTAAGGAAGGAAAGAACATAAATACTCACCGAGGTCAAACCACGGAACCGAGCTGAATAGCCATCAAAACCAAACGCCATTTCCATTCAAATTGCAAGCAGGTTGAATAGAGGAGGGGCCGAGTTTGCCCGCACAAAGAGTTGCACATACCAACAGAGCAGAGTATATAGCATTCTACAGAAGAAACCCAGAAACCCTCGACCAGAACAGATAACCTCAGAGCGGAAATAACGAATGAACAATCCAGAACATGCCATAATGAACAAGGGTTAAGGCGCGAAGGGCAAGCGGGAGCAGTCTCGAGACGGAGTACAGATATTTACTGCAGGCATTAACTCTCCAGCTACCAACTCACATAAAAATCCCGCGGACAAACACAGTTAAGATTTTTATTTGCCACGTATACATTTTCCTTCCGCGTGTAAAGTGTAAAGTGTAGGCCTTTTGGGCTGGGTTACACCAATACCATTCTTAGAGAGATAATCGATGAGCCCAAATATATGTTCATACCATTTCTGGGAGATAATTAATGAGCCCCAAAAAAATGTTAAACAACTCCACTGCCCATACCCACACATATATAACATGATCGACCAACTCAAACTCGACCTAGACACAGACAAACCCAAACTCAAAGCATAGCAGACTAGATAAGACTCAATATGTATATACATATATAGCAATTCAATTCCCCAACTCCGTTCAACGGCTATGGAGTTTTCCCGCATCTACTTCCACTTCCTCTACAATAGTTGAGAAAATCCCTGCTCTCTCTTCCCTTCTTTCTAAATTTCAATTCGTGCGCTTTTCTCTTTTTGCATAAAAGGATGGGTTGATGCTTTTGTTTTTTTTAAATTTCATTTCTCACACTTTCTATATTTGATTTTGATTTTTTTGTTGTTTATTTTTTTTCCCTCTACTCATACTTTTTTAAATCTCAAACACACATCTTGCCAATAAAGAAGTATATATATGTATATATTAGTTAATTATTATTTAGTCAATTATCACTGTTTTTTTATTTTTATAGTTAGTCTATTGAGAAACATTTTATTTTTATTTTTAATTTCTTAATAAGATATGCAAATTACAGAAGGCTTAACAAATTTTTAGTAGGCAAGCAAGCTTTCAGTGTTTTTCCTCTTTTGCATGGCTACTATTCTCAATGTCTCAATTTGATATGGCTTTTTGAAATTTATGATTTCTTTTTCCTACCCACTTTTTTATTCAATCATATGTGCTTAATAGTTTTCTTGAGTATGTATTTCACCATCAACCTTACAAGTGCTTAAACTAAAATCATATTAAATTTGCTTGATTGCATGTTCCTATTTAATATTCATGCAAACTATTCTAATACTCAATGTTCATTGTAGACATTGATGTCAAGGAATTGAGCAACTTTGGCTATAGGAAGATTGTTGGTGTTGGTATATATTGTGGATCTAGATCCAGTTTTGGTAATGGCAAGCCTTGTGTATGCGTGACCATGTTGGATGGTGGTCAATGTCTTGTTTGATAGTATTTTCCTATTTTTTGGGGGATGGTGGTCAATGTCTTGTTTGATAGTATTTTCCTATTTTTTGGTAGGTTCATTAATTCAAAATGCTATTTGGAGTATCTCATTTTGAACAAAAATGAACAACTAAGCTACATTATTAGCGTAACACAACATTTTTCAATAATTAATTATTTCGCTTATAATTTATAAAAAGTCATAGTAACAAATATCATTGCATAAAATGTTATTAGGTTGGTACTCTACAATATTGAGGCATGATAGATTACAAATAATTTCAAACCTTTTACTATATAGATAAAGTACAATGCTTAGTGATTTCTCACAACTTTTATCGTTCATCATTGATTACCTGTAACAAACATTTTATGTCATGACTACATATATCCCTTACATGGCATAACTTGGAATCATTCTTTTGGAATTTTGTTATCTTGTCATCTTCAAAAGTTAATGTGTTGCAGTGAAGCAAAATGATAAAATCTTCTTTTGTTTTGTCTAGAGTTGCATACATGGTTTATCTTTTGAATTTATTTGTTTAATCATTTCACCATCCAATTTGACACTGAGTTGAAGAGAACCTATTCTAAATTGTCACAACTACTTTTACCTACAACTTATGGTAATCATAAATATCTTTTTGCGTTGTATATACAAGTAGTTCTCAGCATCTTTAGATGAATCCTTTATTTTCTTCTTTTGGGTTCTTTTTTATTTTTGAGTTGTTTTCCTTAGCACCCTATACTCGTTATTGGAAAAAAGACCAAAATATTTTTCTCTCAAAATAGAAGAAATGTTTACATGTTGAGCCCTCTAGTTATGCCCAACAGGAAATTGAAAACAAGGAAAAAACTAATAAAAAAACCACTTTAGTATGTCTAACCTGATGGTACTTATTTTCATTTTTAGTTGTTTGAAATAACCCAAAGAGTAGGAATTTTGGTTAAAATATCCCTAAATTAGTTTCATGAAAATTTTGCAACGCATGAAATGGTTACATATTTAGCACTTTGGCTATGCATGATACATATATGGTTACATATTTAGAACTTTGGCTATGCATGATACATATATGGTTACATATTTAGCACTCTGGGTATGCATGATACATATTTTGTATTTCATTGTCTCTGAAATAGACCCAAGGAGTTGTGATTTTAGTAAAATATCATTGAATTAGTTTTCATGAACATAATATATTTTGGAACTTTGTAGATTGTCACACCTTTTTTTTGCGATTTACCTACAAACTTGGTATTGGAAGTGAAGTTCATTTGTAGTTCTAGGAATAGAGAAGAAAAACTTATATCTTACTTCTATGAATTTCTTTATTGCAATAGTTGTTTGACTTTATCATACCACTTCTTTTGTTTAGAATAGGTTAAATTTTTTTTTTCATTCGTTTCTAATGAATAATATTTGTGAAGACATTTTCTGGAAAGAGCAAGGGAATTAATTCACTAGAAATACTATAACTCTAAATTTAGAGAGTTCTAGAATTATTTGAAAATGTGAAATTCAAGATTCAACATTAAAATTTTTTGGAAAGCAATTGGAGGATCCATGAGCCTTAATTCATTAAATATACGAAATAATTCTATGCCTCATTTGCTACCTCATCTTAGAGGTGGGATACAAAGCTTTATTGATATTTTGAGTAGAAAACCCATTATTTTGAGCCTTGTGCCCTTGGAGGGTGCATGGTTCTCTTCCAAAAAATGAAGGATTCCCCATAAAGGCTTCATAGTGTGCTTGTGTGCTCTTCGCCTTAATGAGTTTACTTTGAAGCCAAATATTTGTCGAAGTCTGAAATATGAGGTGAGGGGTGAACATGATGAGTTTAGACATAGAACCACACACGACACATACAAACTCCTCAAGAAAACTTAAATATACTTGAACAATGATGACTATACATGAAAACATCACTTTATACACATTCCCCAAGTGCAACGAGTGTAGTGTGTGTGACTACGACCCAAGAGTGTCGTTTTATGATTACAAAGATGTTATAACCACGAAATGTACCAAAAGAAGTTCAACAAATCACTACGCAATATCATATGGACCATTTAATCAACCAAGCCTAAGTGTTATCTAAAAGGGAAATTTGGTTCAAAAGTTTTATCATTAATAACAACCATAAATTACAGTATATGTACGATTGAAACATACAATTAAGAAATTGTATTAAAAAAAAATTAAGTATGGCACATATTATTATTATATAAAGATTAATGTTAAGATCTCAAACTTCCAAATAATTTTTATACGTAGTATTCTTCGTAGATACCACCACTTTGAATTTCATTGTGCGAAACAATCATTGTGTATAGGAACTCCGAAAAATGAACTTCCCCATAAGGAAATTTCACGCACCTAAACATCAACGCAATTAATAGTATCCCTCAATTAAATAATTGGAATTCCCCATATGGTTCACCCTGCAATACAAACCAGAGACAATTTTTTCCAAAAGTGTCAAAGATGGCTTAAGATGAGTAGCATAGTAATTGGCATGCCACGAACAATACAAGCGACACTAAAAATCCCAAATCTATGTAAATTGAGTCTTTATTTAAAATTCCTAGTATAGTAACATCATGCCTGGTGGAACATACTGGACTTATTACACTCCAATTGGAGAGACAACTATTATTGAAGAGATTATATTGGACTTATAACACCCGTATTGCAAACCACCATTGAAGAGACTATATTTTGAATCAGGTGTGGTAGCTGCAAGAACCGCACTGGTAGTTGGGGCCGCACTTGCATTCATTCTCCATAGATACATTTCCACCATGCATGTTCACATCAAATCCAAATACATTCAATTATCATATCATTTCGAAACCATGGAAATGAAACTTATAACTACTACATATAACTCAATACCCCATTTCATAAGCGGTCTCCACAATACCGTCCATCTGGAAGCCCTTTTTACTTTGAAACAAAACAACACAAAATCGAATGAGCTCAGATGTAGCTAAATTTGAAATCGTGACAAATGACACGAAATTTTAAAAGGAAAAGGAAGAGAGATTGATAAGAAATTGAGACTAAAACAAAACATACGTGTAGTGGTTCTTGTCAACGTAGTCACAGTTTGCGCAATCGCTTGACATGTTTGTAACAAACAATTCCTTCACAAAAGCTAATCTATTCACTTGTAACTTCTCAAGAGCCCACTTACCTTCTCAAACTTTCCTCACCCAACAATATATAGAGGTAATGCCACAACCCGACAGCCTGGGAAGCGGGTCGAGGGCTCATCCTTGAAAGTGATGAAGTCGGCGGGGATTCATAGCCATCTGATCTAGTAAATCCAACAAGTGTAATGAAGTTCAACTTTGGTAAAGAGGAGGGGAAGGCATATTTTGAGCTCAATAAATTCGATGATCTACATGCCATTTTTAACACCATAGGGAAATGAGAGTATCGTTGTCATTGTTCTTTTTTTTTTCCTTTCAGAATGGCTTTCATTATATGTTCAAAATAAAATAGCGTACAAAAATGCTTCGAACATTGCCCACTCACTCATTCCAACCAAACTTTCTGAGACTGGGGTCTGGAGAATACCAACGTACACAATTTACATACATTATTTTCATATGGGTATATGGCCTTAGCATGTTGTGACACACACAAGAAGAAACCAAAACTATTGACAAAATTTCTTGGAGGGGGATGGGGATCATTACAGGGGGTGCTAAAATGTATCCAACGCTGCTATAGTACTACCAATAAGGTGAGAAGGGCTCAATTTTACCCAACATAGGTTCCAGAGTAAAATAATTCTAAGACACCTCCCCAAGGATGCACATCAACATAACCCCCACCCCCAAATGTTGGCCAAGAGACTGAAATGTCACCCGGGCTAAGGGCGAGACCCGACCTCAAAGCATAAAATACCAGATGCCAAATAAAACTCCATGCACTTGTAAAGATCTCTGGCAGTTCGCTCAAGCAAGAGAGGGTCCAGGAGCTAGTAAAGTGATGAAAAGTCTTTGTTGCCAATAGAAGCGAGGGAGAACAACTAGACTTTTGACTGTCTTTGTACCATGGTCCCAAGGGTAGACTAGGAGACTGATTTCGAACCACTTCAAGCTACTACAAGTGTCCTTTTCCTTCCTCACCCAAGGCCATAGCCCCTGTGAGGCACCATAAAGACAAACCTAATTGCTATCAAACTCCTTACCAGCCAAACTCATTGCCCAAACTGTCAAATTGAGCTAAATCATGTACAAAGGTTCACATTTATCCTCAAAGTGCTTGAGGAGGAGTGTCACGCCAGAGGAGTAAGTATCGAGTCTTGTCATCGCTGCAACATTAATATTCACATGGAGGGGAGGCAGGCCTGGATGGCCGATCACATGCTATTTGTACCAATGCATGTGCACCCCCATCGGGGGAAGTTGGTAGTGCTATGAAGGTAACTTATGAAGTTATTTTTGGAATCCATTGATATGCATTTTCACATGGAATACATGTGTCATTTTCCTTTTGCAAAACCAAAATTACATACTATTAAATTCATGTAAAGTTTATTTTATATTTTAAATGATACATATTTTTCTTTTTAATTAAGTTCAACAAATAGCATACCTTTCAACATGTTCATATTTCTAATTGGATTGTGGTACGCAAGCATCTATGGTGTCTTTTAGGTAGGTATATTCTTCGGCTATTACAACTGTTGTGAGTTACCTAATTTATGATATCTTTTTTTATGGACACATGTAAATGATTGGTCGTTGCAAAGTCTAGTGGATTCATTTCAATGTAAAAAATATTTTCCAATTATGTTACTAAACATTCTCTACAGGTATGTCATCTTGAGTTTAAATTATTTATAGAGAAGGTATACTACCATGGTTAAAAAAATTGTTGCAGTTGGAAAATTATATTGTGGGTAGTGTTTCAACTTTCCTATGTCATAAATTTTCTATTGACCTACCAATATATTGTTGTTTCTTATCCTATAAAGACATTCTACATGAATCCAAAGTCTTTCAAAATTATTAATTTAGAGTATTGAACTATTTAATTATTGAGGGGTTTCTGCAATGCATTACATTAGATATCGTCTTTTGGGATTCAAATACATTAAGTAGTCATTCATCTATGACCATTTCCATGTGAGGTAGTTGTAACTGACTAAGTTCTCATGATTTTTTAATAGTCCACTTAGTTCAATATGATTTCAATGATTGCATTTTCAAATTGGAAGTTGATAGTTTTTCACATTCTCCCACTCTCTAAACTCAACTTGTTGAGCTACTTGATATGTTGTTGAATGTTTTTTTTGTTGTGCTAATTTTAATTTCAGATTTACAAGCAAATGATTTTCAATTGCTTCTTGTGCATGTTTCTCTTATGGTGTTCATGATTAGAAACATGTAAATTTGATCAAGTTTTAGGTGAAATACATGAGAAAAATAGCATTAAAAACAAGTGTTGAAAAAAATTAATGAAAAGTACAGCATACCGTCAACATGAACTATTAACAAAGTGTTTCGATGAAGGATTTCACCCGTCCTGGGCTACATCTCCTTGGTCTAGCGTCCATGGTCTGGGCCTCTGTATTAGCTCAATGTGGTAAAAAAAATGTTGTTTACAAAGCTATACTGCTCCTTAAACCTTATTCAATGTGTTCAGGATGCTCAAATTAGCTAGGAACAGCTTTTTTCAGCTCAATTTGTTCAAATTCTGCTCCAGTTGTGGTCAAAAAAGCTTTCCCTAGGAAAAATCGTCCAAAACTGGAGGAACTCCAATTGACTCCACTAAAACTGGAGTTAGCACCAATTCTGGAGGTCTTCCATAATTTCTGCCAAGTTAAACTAGAGTTAATGAATTTTAAAACGCACTTAATTAACCACTAAACGTGATTAACGCAAACCACATTTTTAATAACCGTTAACTTCGGTGGTGTTGGTGGAGGCGGACACATGCAATGGCATAATGCTAATGGTTATGGTTTATGTGGCACAATTTATGGTGACTGTTGAATACATATGACCGTAACCACCAATGGAGCATTCACATGGGAGGGTTGGCCTGCGGGTTGGCCCTCCTAACCCCCAACTTGCATTACATTAAACTTGAAATAGGTGAGGTAAACATAATGGTTAAGTTGTAATGTGGTGGTGTAATGGAAATTTGTTGCAGTTGTTTAGTACAGGTCCCATGTTCGACCACCCAGCCTGCCACAAAATTTGTTCCACTGCGCACTAAGCTGACCTTTTGGGAGGGAGATGTGGCAACATCTAGGCTTGCCACTTGTCCCCTCCTCATTCGTCCCCCATTAACCAAACAAATCATGCCACATCATCATATTTGATAACTAACAAAAATATGACACTTGTCAAGGCCTAATTGGATTGTTGACCAATGTTGACCTTGCACAGTCACTTGCCACATCAGCAGTACAGACTATTGATTGTGCAATTTTTTTAAAAATTTCTTCTGTTTGGAAAAGTGGATGGAACGTGACATCTTCCTCATACGAACTCGATTTTCAGTGAAACGATTTGCGTTCAGATCCTTTTTACGAGACGGGTGCGGTCATTGAGGTTTTGAGCTAAATATTTAGCACCTGATTAACATTCAAGGGTGGTAGCCAAGGATGCATGGAGTGAAAAAGAGGAGGAAAAATAGCTTAGCACCACCACTAGCAATTGCTCACAAATGAGCTTAAACCCAAGCGGTGTACAATTTTGGAGTAGGATCAATGGCATCAAGAGGTAGCATAGCAACAAGGGTGGTGGCCCTTACATTGTTGGGAATCACTGGACATGACTGTTTTATTTTGAGGTCTTACACTATAGGCCCATGTTTCATTTTAATATTAAATGCTTCAGATCACCATAGTTGCTTCTCCCAACCTTTAGAGGCCAATATCTCTCCCATCATGCTTATTTTCTTCTTTTCTTCAAATCAATGTGTTGGTTTCCTCCACTGAATTATACCTTCAGGTTACAATGCACATATGGCAGAGGATTTTGCTTTTCTTTAGCATCGAATCCAAGAGTTCGATATGAGGTTAGATGATATGAACATCGTAGTGAATATAAGGTTTGGTAACTTGGGATGGAGGAAAGCAAGGCCAAATCATGATGAGAATATTGGTATCAGTGTTATGGTAGACAAGTTGCTTGTAATGGGGTCGATAATTATAACAAATTTAATCCCCTTCAAATGGCAGTAACCAAATGGAAGAGAGAAAATTAGAACATGAACATGGATCATCTTGTTCCAATGACATTTGAAATTTCATCTAATGGGTATTTGCAAACCAATCACCATAAAACTAGACCTATTACTCGCTCGCTCATATGGACATCACAA
Organism: Pinus taeda; assembly: GCA_000404065.3. Lineage (NCBI taxonomy): Eukaryota > Viridiplantae > Streptophyta > Pinopsida > Pinales > Pinaceae > Pinus > Pinus taeda. The sequence goes on from APFE030351640.1 coordinate 23,081, forward strand.
CACATGTAGAATAGAAGATTCTTCATTTTCTTAACTTAGAAGTGGTGAGTGTTGAAAATGGTTGTTGTTGATGTCAAACGCTATCCAAATGAAAGAGTAAATTATATAGTCAAATAAGATATTATGATACTTTTCCAACGTTATATGGAACTCCGTCTAATTCTATAGGAATGAGGAAATATCAAATATTTTTTTAATATGACCCAACTGAATATGTACTCTAGCTTTGAAGGTTAATTTTCTCCAAATACCCAGCTCAAATGGGAGCATAAGATATATGGTTAGAAAGTTGTTTCCAAGACCGTTCCAATCATATATGGCATTCTTTATAAATTCTCAAAGTTGAGGATAAATGAATTTTTTAATACTCACTATATGTTATGCCAATTGAGAAAGTCATCCCAACTAGTGGACAAGTCAACCCTAAACCAACATCCAAACACAAATAAATAGGTGTGAAGATGAACTTCTCTAACCACTCGACTCAATAATTTGGTTCTAGTTTTAGTAGATCCAGGGAGAAGGTCTGAGGTTCATACCTCATGAACTAAGAAGAAGTGAAGTGCATCTGTGTTGAAGTAGTTCTCTATGGAAGTTTTTTGGCACATATTTGAAGGATTTTTGTCTTTTTGCTTGGGGAAGATCTTTTGTATGTTTTATTTATCGTTTTCAAGGATGAATACTTTCTTTTCAAAATCTGAATTTAAGGGGATGAGTTATGTGGTTTGAAGGCCGAGTTTCAGATGACATGCTTTGATGTTTGAAGGCCATGTTTTAGGGATGAGTTATGTCTTTGAATATCTAGCTCAGGCCTGATTTGAAGTCCATGTTCTGGTGTAGTGATGGTTGAGTTCATGTTGGAGCCAACAATTACTATAAGTTGGTGCTTACAAAGGATTGATTTCTTCACAAGAGAATGCAATAAATTAAATATTTTTTCCCCTCTTAACCCCTTGAAGATTAAGGCAAAGAAGTAGTATAGATTCTTATAAATGTTATAATTGACCACAATGCTATCATTTTGTCACTTCTTTCTAACAAATATCAATCTTTTACAATCTCAAGAAAATGTTTCTTTGTATTGAACTTTGGCCTCAACATTTTTAAAGGTATCTAACCGCTCAACCTCAAGAGTAACTTTCTTCCTACTTGTAGTTTTGACCATGATGTGGATTTTATCTCTTAGACACAAAACCAAGTGAAGAGTTGATTCATTTTAGATGTTATAATAACCTAAGCAACAACCATTTTCTACTTGCTTTCTAGGAAGATTAAACATCACCAAGAAAGATGTATACCGTTGTGTCAAATATTTTCCCTCATATTATCAATGGTGTAGGAGCTCTCCAACTCAAAATAATGGTTTTGCTACTCCAAATCTCAATAAATCTTTGTGTCCCACTAAGGCATAAAATTATTTTGTTTATTTGATCAATTAAATCCCATCCACATTGCAATTGCTTTTTAACAAATTTTACTGTTGAATCTTGACTTTCACATAGTCAATAATGTTATAAGTTTCTACATTTAGAGTTATAGTATTTCGAGTGAATTAATTAATTCCCTAACTATTTCTAGAAAATGTCTTCACAAATATCTACTTGTTACCAACTAAAGATACAAAACAAACCTAACCTAAAAAAAATGGTATGATATAGTCTATAGTCTATATATATACTATATATATATTATAATATATATATATATATATTATATATATATATATATATATATTATATATATATATATAATATATATAGATAGATAGATAGATATATATGTTGGTATGATGTAGTCGAACAATATGGCAATGAAACAATTCAGAAAACTAAGAGATACCATTTCCTTCTTTATCGGTAGAACTATAAATAAACTGCATTTTGAATACTAGGTTTAAAGGTTGAACATCAACGCCTACAATGACCATTGAGTACCACACTAGTTTGCATGAATATTAAATATGAACATGCAATCAAGTTAATTCAATCTGATTTTAATTTAAGCATGCGTAATGTTCATGGTGAAATGCATACTTTGATAAAATTATTAAGAACATACCTAAGATCAAATTAAAATGTGGGTATGAAAAAAAACATAAGTTTCAAGAAGCCATATCAAAATGGGATGTTGACAATAGTAGCCAAGCAAAAGACGGAAAGCTCGCCTGCTAAAAAATGTTCAAGTCTTCTACAGTGCTACATTTTGGTAGGAAATTAAGCACAAAAAAATGTTTTTCACTGGGCTAACTATAACAATGGAAGAGTAGAAGAAATGTAAATACTAAATAATAATTCATAGAAATATATATGTGACTTGCTATTGAAATAAATTGGTTTAAAAGATTCCCATCTAGCAAGCCCCTCATACATTGTTAGATCTCAAACCAACTACATTAGGGTTGAGTTGACACAAATTGGTTTAAAAAAATCACTTCCACCCAAGCCCCTCATCTGTGGTTAGATCTCAAATCCAACTACATTAGGACAATATTCAGTTACATTTCTAAAAGCCCTTAATAAGTTTATTTCCTAGAAAAGTAAAATGGACAAAAATCTTACTCCAGTAATAAATAGAAAATTTTTATGGAAGACAAATTAATTATGAGTTTTAATACAAATTTAATTATGAGTTTTGAGATGTTCATGATTTTCTTTTTGGCTTGGCTATGTGAAATATATCATGAGCTGAGTGTTTTGATGTTCATTTGAGTTTGCTAGCCATTTCATTTATATGATTACACTAATTCCTATATTCTTATATATCAAGGACAATGCCCCTCATTGTAAATATTCGTACACACACAATTTTCTACTTGCCCTTTTTAAAACTTATTAAAAAGAGTTTTGCAAATTTGTTAAGACACTTACCCTAAATACATATTACTTTGCAATTTTAAATAAAAAATAATATTAATATTCAATAAATTTCATATAACAACTATTAAATAAAATAAAAAATAAATAACATAATATATCCATCAAACTCTTGGATCTCAAAGCTTTTCAACACCCTACTACAAACATCTACAAAAGTAAATAAAAATTTAAAATAAAAATTAAATGAACACTAAATTATAAACTGCAAATAAATAAATAAATAAAAGAAAAACATAAATGGAAGCCCTATGGGCAAGATGTGCGTTTGATATTTCCCTTCAAAAAAAACATGGTAACAAAAGCATGAGCCCATTGGACAGAAAAAGCATGAACCCGTCAACAAAAGCATCAGTGACGGAAAAAGCATAAACTGGCATCAAAAAACATTTACGTGACATCTTTTTCAAAAATAGGAGGCACAAGAATAGAAATTTAAAAAAAGAAAAAGCATCAACCCATCCTTTTCCAAAAAAGAGAAAAGCGCGAGAATTGAAATTTCAAAAAAACCAAAACATAATGAACTTATCAATTCCATAGCAAGTAGAGGCGAGAATGAGTTCGGAATATATATATATATACCTATATCTTCCTCCTTGTGTCGGTGTGGTTTGAGTTTAGGGTCTTCAGTTTAGGGTCTGTCTGTGTCGATGTCTGGGTCGAGCTTATCTTAGGGTCCAGTCTGGGATAATGAGAGAGGAGGAGGCGGCTGTGAAGATAAGGGTAGGGCAGGTGATTTGAGTTGTTTAACAGTTTTTTGGGTTGATAGAGATAAATTGTCTCTCAAAATTGTTATGGATCGAATTCAATTTTATTTAATATCATTTTAGTGTTTATTAGGTTAATCTTTGCTCTCGTGCAAGAGCTAATTCCATTTCATAACCATTTGTTATCAATTATCTCTCAGAATCTTAAAGCCAGCCTCCCGAACCAGGCAAGATCGTTTGGATAATATTAGCAATAGAAGGATCACATAGAAGGCTTTCATGGAAGCTATAGAGTTCGACCTGTTCATCAAGGATGAGATCAAGCACTTGTTTCTAATCAAGCTTACTTTTCAAAAGTATACTGAGGTAGATGAGAGTTAGAGGATGTTAATAAAGTTTTTTATCCCAAGTGTATGACATTGGGATGAATTATGTGAATTGATGGAGTAAAACAAATTCACCTCTAGTCTTAAAGAAAGCTATGGATATTGAGACATGTTAATAAAGTTTTTTATCCCAAGTGTATGACATTGGGATGAATTATGTGAATTGATGGAGTAAAACAAATTCACCTCTAGTCTTAAAGAAAGCTATGGATATTGAGACAATTACAAAAATTGAGGTATGTGGTTTGACATAGAAGGTTTACCTTGCTCAGAAATAGAGAATTGATGCTCAGAAGACAGTGGTAGTTATTTATTTACAAAAACATGTTGTTTCATCACCAGATTTAAGAACATATTCGGGACAAGTTTCTACACATTTTGGCGAGCCTACATCCTTGTTGAAAGGTGAATAAGAAATAAATAATCTCTTTACTTCCTTGAAAATAAATCGTCAGATCAGGAAAAGGATCACAAAGTTAATATTTTGAAGTTGGAGGCACATTTGAGGTTAACAAAATCTTCAATTCAACAGTTGGAATCTTAGATAGAGGTAGATTATGATGCTTTAAAGGAAGCAGATCATTCCTTAAAGTGGATTCTCAAATAAAATAAAATTCTAATTGATTCCCATGAAGAAGCAAGTTTGAGAAATGGATTCTTTGATACTGGAGCTTTAATATTCTAATTTTGTAGTTAAAATCTAAGAGGAAGAATTGTAGAGTAACAGGGAGGGTCTTCAAGATCTAATTACTATACTAGCTAAATTGGAAGGAAGAAATATTTGTGATCAGAAAATGAAAGAACAACTTGAACCTCATCATTGCTCTTTCACTCTACTAGTTCTGGCCAAGTTAAATGATATCCATGCATTTGTTTGGGAGGTGGACACTTCATTGGGCACTCTGCAAGATTCACAAAATGAAGAATTGAGGGAATTTGATACATAAATGTTAGAAATACTAATTATACGGTGTAGTACAATAAACTAATGATGATTTTCCCTTTGCATTGAAATCATAACCTAGACTTCTTACACACTTATTATAAGCGTGTTTCTCTTGCATGAAGACATTAGAAGCCAATTAATATAATAAAGATCAACAAATGATTATATTGGAAATAGAATTTCAAGTGTATAAGTTGAAAAGGGGCTGATATTTTTGAAGACATGCACAAACGTGACCACTATGTTTGCCATGATGTCAATTCATTATGTTAAGACTTTAATATTTGGTGAAAGTGGTAATGCACATCAAAGAATCAATCCATGATTCTAACTTCTTCTTTTTTAAGTACATTATTGATACCCTCCCCAATTATCATTTCCAAGGGTCAAAATTGATATATTTGAATATTTGTTAAGAAAATAGTTAACCAGGATTGTTTTATACAATTGTTTACTTATGTTTGTGGGACTAAGAATATGATATTAATAAAAAGTTCACAAGTTAGGGTTGGTTATGGGTTATTTATATATCCCTATAGTTTAGTTAATGTGATTGAAGTGATAGAATCAGGGACACAAATAAGAATGTATATTTGGTCAATCAGATTCAAGTTATTCGAATTGGAGACCAAGTATTATGACTCTAATAAAGGATCATATCCAAATTGGAAATTGCAAGCTTTAAGACTAAACTTATAAATTACTAGTGAAACCATGTCAAGCTAGTGCAAGCTCATATATGAATATCAAAATAAAAGAGTAACAACAATAATGGAGTACCTCCAATGTTTTACTTTCAATTTGTCAAGCCAAGCTATTCGGTGGTAAAAGCATTATTTTGTATTTTTCAGATTCATCATTACTAGGTCTATTGTCATGATTTGTGGCATTATTCCTGTAAGGCAGAGAATAATGCCAATCGTGGCACTTGTAAAATGAGCTTCATTGTTATTGGGTCATAGTAAAGGGCATGACCTAATTACTTAATGTCTAATTTGCAAATATTTCATCAATACATTTTAGTGGTTTTTCGATAAAACCTTGATGCTCGAGGATTCACAGTACAACTTCAAAATTAAATCTAAGATATGTTTCAGTACAACATCAAACTTAAATATCATATATGTTTAGTAATTGTAAGTCCTATAATATGTCCCAATGAGGTACTATCGATGACTGAATAAAACCTTTGGGAATACCTTCAGGATGGCTTGGAATCTCTACTAGTCAAATCTAGGTTGAAGGTGTGAGAGATAAGAAATATGGGTGAATAATTTTGTAGACTCATCAGATCTATTGCGAGGGTTTCTGCCAATCAGGATGCATTTAGCGAACAAACTGTGAATGAATTGTTTAAGTGGAGTGAGCAAGAAATTGATTTCTCACAAATATTTGGAGTAATGGGATGGATGTGAATGTTAGGAGGATAGTCTATAGACCAAACTTACCCGACAATGAAATTTATGGAGACCTATATGGAAAAATAAAGAGATTCCATTGTGCCCTAAATGAATATATGATCAGTGGGCAATGCTACGCCTTTGTCTTTAATTATGTGATTTAAGAGGACAACTCTAGAAAGAGATCTCAAGAACATTGGAATGATTGTGAAAAATGCCGAGAGTTGGTTACAAGCATATATGGTCACAAAACTAAAGTCACTTTGTAATTTAAGATTAATTTTGAAAGGTGTTCATCTACAAGATTTAGGGAGTGAGTCACCTAGTTTCAAACTAATTGAAGTTTCTACATATTTACTGTAATGGAAAATACTAAACACCATGCAGTAAGCTAATGATTGGTTCATTATCTTTGCATCTAGCTCATTGGATGAGGTTAAAGTGAGTTACTTTATTATCAAATTATCCTTTTTTAAAGGGTAGATAATGGAATTTTCTAAAATGAAAGATGGGCAAAGATATGTAACTCTTGTCTGTGTATATTATCATTGTCATATATGTTATCCTGTTAATGATTTCTACTTTGAAATCTGGGTATTTCATTTTACATAACACCGAGAAAAAGATTTTCCAAGTGAGGTTGCATAGTTTAAATCCTCTTTTTCACCTGAGAATTCCACCATTTGTGTACGACCTCAAAAAAATAGAGAGGATAGGTGGTTGATGGAGGGTTTTGTAATTATTCTTACTTTCTTTTGTACTTGTCACAACTCATCAACTAGGCAGAGAAATCAATATTGATAAAGGGATTTTGTAATTCTTTCTACATGCTTTTGAACTTGTGATAACTGATTAATTGGACAAATCTATAAATACTAATACTAGTGAATCTCCCTCATGCGTAAGTTAATAGTGCAACAAAGATGTTTCCATGAGTTATTAATAAAAATTTCACATAGAAATAGAGCCTAACCCCCATGTGTAAGGATGAACATAACTTATCATGGTGATTATCAAATCATGCATGTTCGTTAACCTTATTGACTATCCATTATGTTTTTCCCTATTATGAACATCATTAACCATCCATTATTGTGTCTAACATGATAAATACAACACATAAGGCACTTCTAGATCATATAACACAAAGAACTATAAAGAAGGGATTATATCAAGGAGACACTAAACTAACACTACATGCGAGTTAAAATAAACTGAAGCTGTACTACTGGCATGGGCAACCTACAACTAATAAACCTAAGCTTCCACAAGAAAGGGATGATGTCAAGGAAACATAGTACCTATTGAATACCCACTGTTCACAACGAGTCGATAAAGGGAATATACAACATCATATAATTATGAAAATGAAAACCTTATCCTCTTTTAGGTCCACTATTCATAGTGATTCAGTTGAGGGCCCTTCCCTAGATTTCTATGCTCGCATCCTAAGTAGTATGGTTTGGCCTTCCTTAGAACCGATCATTGGAAATGCCAAAATGTGAGAGCAACAACTTTTCGAAAAGAAAGTTTTCCTCATCTAACATCTTATGGTAGTTAGTTTAGGTAATGGGCTAAATCCAAGGTTGCCTCTTAGTACGAGAATAGGAACTTATAATGCACATTTGAAGCACTATTTCAGACTAATCAATCCTAATCCGTCAGTATCGAGAAAAGGAGGGCAGATCTAAGAAGTTGGATTGGATTAGAGACAACCTCTTTGTCTTCTCCCTATGAGAATAAAGGTGGCAATGAAGGGTAAACACATACAATCAAAAAGGGGCTTTTCGTGGACTTTCAAATAATAATAGCATTGAAACCCTTGGACCTACTAGTGTTCACTTACATAGAAGCATGACCAAGGGTATAACTATCTTTCATATAGAACTAAAATAGTAATTTCATGATAAAAGGGAGGTGAAGCCCTCCAGGGTAAGTCTTTTGGCCCAGAATTGTACCTAACGAACCTACACATGAAGAGGAGATTAATCAATCAGTGCAAAACCCTCAATATAAAGTTAAGATTAAAAAAATTCATAGGAAAAAATCCCAAGCAACACGAAACAGACATTAGAATACTCCTAGAAACATTGAGTTTGTCCATATCAAAGATTATCCTGAAATATTTCCAAAACGAAATAGGCCACGAGTCCAAATTAATTTAGGATTTGTGTGTTGATGTGGCTTGTTGTGATAACACTCATCCAAGCAACATGCATTTGAATGAGCTTCCTCAAAGGTTCCACCTTAAATTCCACTCCTCAAAGATTCCACCTTAAATTCAAATTCAAGCACATTCCAAATTTGTGTGAACATTCCAAATTTGCAACGACGTGGATGTATGTGAAAGAATTTCTCGAAAAAGATCTTTTACCCAGGTGCCTTGCACGAGAATTTCAAGAAAAGAATCTCAAGATTTTTTTTTGTTATAAACGTTGATCCGCTCCATTAACGGATAACAGCGTTTTTGAAATACACGAGGGATTTCAAGAAAAGAATCTCAAGATTTTTTTTGTTATAAACGTTGTGCCGCTCCATTAACGGATAACAGCTTTTTTGAAATACACGAGGGATGGCCTGGGTGGCTTCAAACGAATAGTTAGCAGTTCTTTTGTATTTGCAGCGAAATTTTTTGTTTGTTTGGAAGTGTTTTCTCTTGTGTATGTCAATGTTTGTGTGGCTGTGACTCTCTGTTGGTTCCTCTCTCAATTTCCTCTGTGTTGTGTGTCTGTACCTTGTTTAGGGATTGCCAAATTGCTGGGTTTATTGGGGGTCGATTATTTGATTCAGTTGTGGAATGTAGTGTACCTTCTTTAAGGTTTCGTTCTTTGTTTGCCTCACTCTTCTCCATTGGCTTACTGATCTGTTTTTGAAATTTGGTTTACTTCCTGATGTTTTTTCTGGATTGGGTATCAAGATTGAACATTCTAATTTCCTCTTTTAAAAGTGTCGATGATGCACAGATCTGTTGCGCCGGAGAGATTCGGAAATCCTGCACTTACATACGATCGACTCAAGAAGGTTCGGCTGGGGAATTTCAGGTACTTTCCATTTCCGGAAAATAATAATAATAACTACGGCCGTGAGTGATTTCTGATAGTATTGGGCGTACTTTTTGGTTTTGATGAGTGATTTCTGATAGATTCGATTCGATTCGATGTATTCGATGTTTAAATTTCATAATCCTTTGCTTTCTAATTTTTCTGAATAGACCATTAAATTAAATTAGAGTAGATTTTGGTATACTTATGAATTTCTTTGACATAATAACGAAATTTTCTTGTGAGTCCTCAACTTTTTAAGGGTTTTTTGTGAAGATATTTTTATATTATGTTAAATTTTGATAAAAAAATTGTCACGGTATTTATTCTTCATTTAGTTTTCAAAGGTCTAACAAATCGGACATCCCATCCGATCTTCGTTCCGATATCACTTACTTTCATATGCGGAAATTTACAGTTCAGTTTGCCCTTTCTGAAAGTTTTTGGTCAGCCTCACTCTTTTTCCCAATCATATGATCTCTGAATGATCTATGAATGC
>APFE030351642.1:0-25619 GCA_000404065.3 Pinus taeda
TTTTGATCTCTATATCATCATCATGTATGTATTGGACAATGCACTGGGTGCCATTTTGATATAATGGATATATACATGAGCCTACTTTGATCATATGTTGTCTTCTATCTACATTCTAATGTTGTGTGTTTGGAAACATGAGTGAAAATTGTTAAAATTATGTTTTTTTATTAAAAAAAAATAATATTTAATGTATTTTTTACAACGACAAAGTCATTGAAATCGAGTCGGCCGAGTCGATACTGAGGCAGAGTCGGAGTCGGAGTCGACCCTCGGCCGAGTCGGAGTCGGAGTCGGAGTTTTAAAACATTGCTTCATATGATCAATATGTGAACTAGGGCATATGCCTTCATACATCTTTCTCAAGGAAGAGATCCTTCTTTTTTTATCATGCTCATTTGATAGAGCATTCAACCATACTATCTACAACTATATGATGACATGACTTAATCTATCAAACACATGCATACATACCTCTTTTCTTCATTTGGTCATCAACACTTCCTTCAGAAGCTTCATTTCCTTGCTTGAAAGTGCTTCAACCATGTTGCACTCCTATGTCATCATACCATCATCCTTTTAAGCAAAGGATCCCACACAAGGTGGAATGTAGACCATCAGCGAGACACTTGCTTCTTCCAAGTAGAGGTGAACCTTCTAATGAAGATTTCATTGGAGGACCTTGATTGTCCTCTTTCTGCAAATGCTCCTTCTTATAGATGATGTATGATGATGATTTCTATGCTAGATGACTTTCTTCCAATCATATTACTACTTTAGTATGAGCTACTATCATCATGATTGCTACAACCATGTAGACTTTTGCCATGGTAGAAGTCTTTTTCATCTCCTACTTCTTCTTGTTATGCATCTGAGAAACCTTAATAGTGAAGATCTATCCCTTTGGATTTCTTCTCATCAAATTCTTCCACTTCTTCGGTGATACGGGCTTCATTCCTTTCTTTCCTTTTCTTGTTGTCCTCCTTGAATTTATAGGACAATCTCTCTTGTAATTCCCATATTCCTAATAGCCATAATATTAGATCTTCGACATATCAATCTTCTTCCTTTTTTGAGGACCAAACTTCCCAAATTTTCCTTTCCTCCTAGCCATGGCAACAAATGCTTGAACTTGTTCACTTGGTCCAACATCAATTTTTGCTTTTAACCTGGTTTCTTCAATCTTACATAACAACCATTGTTCATTGAATGGAGTAGCTTCCTTCTTTCCATGGATGCTTGATACAAAGTTAAGTTGCCCCATTCCTCTAGTATTGCATTGAGCACAATTGTGGTCTTTTCTTTATCAAGCATTATTTCCCGCAACTCTTGTAGTTGGTCTCTTATTTGTGATAACCTAATAAAGTATGAGGGTATTTCTTCTTCTTTTAATATCTTCATCTTGTATAGCTTGGTTCTTAAATATATGACTTCTTTAACAGTGCTTACAAAGAATAATTCTGCTAGCTTCTCATATATTTCTTTTGATGTGTCCAATTTTGTTACATAAGGAATGAGGGGATCCTTGATGGATTCTATAAGAATCGCTTGAGCCCTTATTTCCCCTTTCAATTACTTTGATAATGCTTGATCTTGTTCTTCAGATGGTTTGGAGACTTTACCATCGACGTGACTAATAACTTCATTCTCTATGAGGATCAAGTCTGTCCTCTTTTTCCATGCAAGGAATATCGATAACCCAGCCAATTTGTTGCTCTCCTTGCAAAATGAAGTCATTTTGATAGTAGATTTAGGCATAAATATAAAGGTAATTACTTTTCAAGTGAAAATCTCCTTTGATTATTATATCTTGAAATTGATGCCGTCTTGAAGATGTTGATAATTGAAGATGTTTTTCTTCAAGAATGCTTTGAAAAGTGATCCTTTCTTCAATGAGAGGGAGATTGCTTTGATATCCTAATTTCAATGTTTCTTCTTACTTTCCTTGGATATAGAGACTTCAAGATGCTTTAATGTGTAGTCCTTCTTTGAGTGGAGGTAGGGTCCCTAAGCTCTTCTTTTCCTTGTGATAATGATTGTAAATTGTGTAAACTTCCCAAGAATGCTTCGAACCCTTCTTTGAATGAGCTAGAGTTTTGAGGTCTTCTTAAATACTCCTTAGTTCCTTCCTTCAAGATAATGTGTAGAGTAGACCTTCCTAATGATTTGATGTCCTCTTTAATGTCTTTGACTTTCTTGATAAACCTTTTGATGATCCTTCTTCAAGTTCCATTTCCTTGTCTTGTCATCATCAAAATGGATCTAGAATAGACTTCTAAGTCTAAAGTGTTCCTCACAGAGGAAAATGAAAGTCAAGGGTTGCTCCTAGAAATATTCTCATTGCATAGATCTTGTCATTATGAATCTACTGCAATTTGAATGGGCTAAAATGGACTTCGGGTGAAGAAGTTATCGTAGAAAGAAGGTTGCCTTTGTCCTTTGAAAAGGAGGCAAATTCTTATGAAAATGGCCTAAAAGGCTCATTGAAGAAATCGCATCGGAAAAAGCCAAGGGAAGGACTTAACGCAAGGGCTGAAGGACCCCCGATCAGCTATCTCCGATATATCGAGTTGGAGGTAGGCTGCACTCGATATCGGGACCCCAGGCAGAGCGATATGCGATTGAATCAGCGATCGAAGGAGTAGAGGTATAGACCCCGCCGATGCAATACGCGAGGTGCGATATCGGCGATCGGCGTAACCAAGGGGAAGACCCCCGAGTCGTTGTGACGGCAATATTGCGACATGCGATAAAGCGATGGGCTGATCTGCGATTGTGCATGGACCGTTGGATCGGGTGCGCAGATCAACGGTCAGGATTCGATCGGGTTGATCGACAATCAGCGAATCCCCGATACAAAGGGATGTCACATGCACCATGCGACTTGCGATAGTGACATACCGATAAAGGACGAACCCGATAAGTTTATAGACCTGACTTCATAAGTTTTGAAATCCGGGAATGCGGGATTTCTTTGTATTTCCTGTGTATTTGGTTTTTTGACCATTTCGCTATGTGATTGTGATAAGCGATATTTGGATGGACCCGATAGGTTTTTAGGGGCGATTCAATAATATTTGAAGTCCGATTAAACGCTCCAAGAGGCGTTTTCCTGTGTATTGCGCTACGTGTTCGAACGCGGGATTTCTGCAGGAGGAAGGCCAAACAGTTGGCTTTCCGGTGCCCGCCGGTTCATTTCCATGAGAAACTGGTTCTTTTGTGAAAACGCGTGGTTTTCCATGATGGAGGATTGTAACCAAATGGTTACAAATACACAGAGAATGCAGTTGGCAGGGATTCGCTTGGAGGTCGAGCGAACCACTGATAACACAAAGAGTTATGCTCAGGAGAAGCGTAGAGAAGCCCAAGAGGCTCAAAGATGCTTGAACGCTGAGTGTAAGAGTAGAGGAGGCAGTTTGCAAAGTTAGTGTGACTCAGAAGTAGAGGGTCGCTTGGAGGTCAAACGAACCCAGAAGCTCGTAAGAGCCAAGAGCCAGAGCCAGAGCCGAGAGAACAGCGAAGAGATCAAGTGATCCAGCTGTTGCTGGTATCCAGAGTGTGCTAAAGACAGGTGAAGAAGTCCAGAGACAGTTAAGAGAATTCTGAGGGAGCCAGAGAAGCCTAAATCTATATGCAGAGTATGGGAAGCCAGCAGGATAGAATGGTATTCTAAACCCATAGGTTCTATGTAAACCAATGGAGTTGAGTGTGGAGCTTATAAAAGAATTTATGCCATAATCCCAAAGAGCCTAGTTGAGTTGACTAGAGCTCAAGGAGATGTAGCCCAAGAGGTTTGGATGAACTCCATATTATATTATTGTTATGTGTTATGCTTATTTGCTACACTGTTTCACTGTTATATGTTTTTATATCAGTTTAAGCAAATCAACTTAAAGCACATAAACAATTTAAAAACAAACACAAGCATACACCTATTTTCAAGCACTTTTTAATTCTGCAATTGGTTAATCATAAGGTCTTGGAAATATTTAAGCTTTAGAAGTGGGAGAGGTTCTTGTACGCTGACAAGAAGCCTTTAGTGACCCATTTTCAAATCAGGTCACACCTTAGCTCTGATACCATGTTGGGAAATCTAGGGCAGCGAGATTAGGTGACTTCTCTTACTTTGATAACTGCTTCTGATGTATTTTTACTTAACTCGATTATCTCCTTTTTTCACTTGATTATACTTAGTGTTCTTATCATCAAACAACTACCAAACAATAAATAACAACGAGACAAGAGGACACAAGATATAGTCGACCAACTAGGGCCAAAACCTCTACTCTTGAGAGGAAAACCCAGAAGAACTCTTCTCTTCTTATAGAACTTCAATTGACAAATTCCAAGACCTATGACCCTTGACCAAGACCCCTCCAAGACCAAGTCAAACCTTTCCTTTTTCTTTCCAAGTCAAACCAAGTCAACCTTGCCTTGACGTTGTTGCAACTTTTCTTCGTCCTCAACTTCGTCCCTGCAACACTAAACTACAACTTCGGTCTCTCATCCTACAATTCTCGGCCCACCTGCAACTTTTCTACAACATTCACATGTGTGATAGGTATGGGGCAATTTGAGTCCTTTTACTCCTCTTGACGAGGCTTCTTCTCTTTAAGATCTTGGACTACAATTTACACTATCTCAACACCAAATTTTTGGTTCCTTGTTATGACTGCAATTCAGTCTTACTTCAATAATGGATGCCTTAGTTTTTCGCACATGTGGAATGAGTTATAGCCCAAAAAAAATCCTTGAAACTTCGCTTTCCCTTTCCTTTGTTTCTCCTTTCCTTCACTAGTTATTCTTCTTCCTTCTTGTGCTTCCACAAGTTGCTTAGATGATCTACTTTGCAAATGAGGTCGAGTCCTTTATATAGGCTTCTTATCATATCTTGCAGGTCGACTTGTCATTGTCCCTAGGTTGACTTGTCACTTGATAAGGCTGACTTGTTTGCACATTTGACAAGGTCTAGGAGGGCTGACTCTATTTGACTCAAATAACTTTTTCTTTACAATATGTAACATGCCCAAATGGGTCTTCCATACATGACAATGACTCAATTGACTTGTCAACTCAATAACAAGCCCTAGAAGCACTCAATGGGCGTTTGACCTAAAAATAAATTTCCCTTGAGAATAAAACCCATGGCTCAAGAATGACAATAATAAATTTATTTTTATCTTTACAATAATAAATGTATTTACATTTGACAAGGTCTTGGAGGGTTGACACTATTTGACTCAAATAAAATTTTATTTACAATATGTAACATGCCCAAATGGGTCTTCCATACATGACAATGACCCAATTGACTTGTCAGCTCAATAACAAGCCCTAGAAGCACTCGATGGGCATTTGACCTAAAAATAAATTTCCCTTGAGCATAAAAGTTTAAAACCCATGGCTCAAAAATGACAATAATAAATTTATTTTTATCTTTACATTAAATACATAAAATCATGATTACATATGTCATTATGAAGACTGAACCTAGTTGTATATTCAACATTTGCGGTGGCAGGTCCCTCAATGGTCAAGGTATAGGAGGAGCACTTTTGTTATTGCATCCTTTATGAAGTAATCCACCATTCCTTGGTGGGGGTGGAGACAAATAATGAACCAAATGGATGAAGACAGAGAAGTAGCCATATTTCTCTAGCAGAAAACCAGGAGAACCAATGTGAGTTGATTGAGAACTTACAAGATAATTTCTTGCAGAAGAAATATATAGCAAAGATGCAACTATTAGGGAGATTGCAGAAGATCAAAGCCAGCAAATCAAAATACTCCGACGGATAAAGGACCTAGAAATAAGAGCTCTGCAATATTCCATATCTGAAATGCTATCTATAAGCTCAAAAGCTAGATATCCTTGGACATGGACAAGCAGCTAGGAAAAAGGCCAGAGTGCATCAGAGAAGAATAACCAAGGAAGCAGACCTTAGCCCAACCAACAAGCAAAGATTCATCAATACAAAAGTCGTGATGATGGTTTTGTTTTCTGTTTTTTACGCTAACTGGAGGATTTTTGGGGTCAGTAAACATAACTTACAATGTTCCTAGTTTATCACTGCGCAATTTTTGTCAATTGGCTTACTGCTAAGGTGGTTCATAAACGTGTAATCACCCCATTTAGACACAAAGGTAATTTATGAAGTCAGGAAACAAGTACAACGGCCAAGTTTGTATTGTACAACCTAGCATAAAATGATCCGTCTGTTTTAAGCACATGGGCATCAAAGTAGTTCCAGTAACAAGTCAGAAATATTAGATGAATGAAAGAGATTGGGAGTTTACTTTTTCTTTGTTGGCGTAGGTTCTTTTAATTTGCCAGTGGAAGAGAACAGGAGATAATTAAGTAGAGAATAATTTTTGTTGCCGATGCCAAAGCAGCACAAGAAGGGCTGTAACTCTGTAACCACTACGCGTCGGTCACTCTTGAGTGAATAAATCGTGTTCCTTCTGTGTTCCAACGGAAAAACTCTAATGCGAAATTATTGTAAACCATCATATTTGATTTGCCATTCATTATTGTTGTAGCATAATACATTGAATAATCTGTTCAAAATTAATGGTCTGCTCTGTTTCCAGATATCTACTTATGTTGCTGAACTTTGAGTACCTACCATGTGTAATTTTGTCTGTGTGTATTTTAATTTGTTTTGTAATTCCGCAACTTATTGTAAATATGTTTCCCAATAGCTACCCACGCAGATCATTGGATTTCAGTGTGGATCATTTTTTTGTGGGAGCAAAAAGTAATGGCGAAAAAGACCATCCTTCAGTGTCTCTGGTTTTATGATGTATATGCATCTATTTGTCTAGCTTAGTACGAGTAATATACTATTTTGTTTCATTAAAACAAACAAACAAATGAGAATCAGAAGGATGTCCATGCGAATTTGTAAGTGCTCCTCGAAATTGCCAGGACTTCTCATTTGCAGTACCCTTTGAAACCCTAAAAATGAAACAAGAAGCACACTACTTCTAGTAGCGACAGTCGTACACCCTAAAATCACAAGAATTTACAACACAATCCAGCAAACAAACAATGTTGACGTATCCTTAAAACTAACATCGATTATATTTGGGCGTTCATGGCCCAAGTCGCGGGTTCAAATCACAAATAGGCATTTTCACTGGACACCAAAAAACACAAAATCAAATAAAATGAGGATAAGTTGTACCAATGTTACGAAGCAGACATGGAGTTGTTGAGGTTGAAAAATTCATCAAGCACACGCCCTACTCTCTGCTCTATGTTCAAGCAAAGACAATAGAACCTGGATGAAGATACCCTAAAATAGTTTTTTAGGGTTTTGGAAAAAGAGTTCATGTAGAATGCTAATATTTGTAATAATATCTTAAAGCTTTGCTATTAAAGTTAGCATAATTTTTTATAAAAGATGTTAGAACAATTTTCAACTCCATTACATTCCTTTGAAATTAGAGTTTGTAAGAAACACATTTGAAGGCATTGTTATCCATGGACTAAAAGAGATGGAGGTTCCTCTGTGGGCTCGGAACCATTCTCAACTCCATTACATTTCTTTGAACTTAGGGTTTACATGAATGAGGTATGAAGGTGTTGTGAGGACTTTCCTTGTGAGTTTTTTTTTCTGAATCCAAGTTTTCGAGATAGATAATTTTCATATTGAAATTTTTTTGGTAGAAATTACATAATAATTTTCGAGTTTACGTTTTGCCAATTATGTAATGTGGTTTATGGTCAAGACTAAGATGGAGAGTCTCATCCATGCAAAGAAATTAAATAGACAAACGATGTAAAGAAAATTAAAATCCACACGAAGAAAGTAAATAGACAAACGATGTAAAGAGAATTCAAATGGTTGGAATAAAATGTTCAAATTATGAATAAAAATAATATTAAAAATCATAGCATTCAATAAAAATTAATTGATTCAAAAAATGTATAAATAATAAAATTATATAAAGATTTAAAATAGAAATAAAATAAATCAAGAAAGGTAGTGTCACTTTTTTTGGTTTGAACGGGGTGGCTTGCATTTTAGAGGTTACGAAGATGGCTCTGCAGTTTACTTTACCGTGCCTGAGGCCATTACAAGACGAGGGTTAGGGTTTGCCTTTGCACTATAAACACCGAGAAGACCTGCCTAGGAGGTAACTTTATGGAGTTCTCATAGTGTGGCAGACGTTTGAACGATGAAGAGATTACTTTTTACCACAACAACAGGTTGTTTTCAATATTACATACATTGACAAGAGGTTGTCGGTCAAGCAGTCGACAGTTGGTGCGTGGTTTCTATATTTTCGGTGAACTATCTATAAAATGATAGAGTGCAAATTCGACATGGAGGAAGAATTGGTAGACTACTCAAAGGATCCCTCCGCGAATATGTCCATTTGGACAAGCCCTCCACATCAACATCAAAAAATGTTATATATCAGTAACTATTATATGCTTTCGTCAAGTGAATATCATTTTTTATATATATAAATACACAAAATATTGTTAAACAATAATGGTTTTAAAAGATGTATACATTATGTACACGAAATAATAAGGCTTAAAAAAATTATTTAACTAGCAATTGCCCCTAAAGGCGCAAAAATACACCAAAGGAATTGAACATGCCTATGATGTTACTGCAAAAATGTTGCAGAAAAGGAAAAATAACAACCTAAAGGGTGGACAAACATTCAATCCTTCAAACATTCAATCCTTCCATCACATTGTGGTTAATTTCTCTGCATTTGAATGTGTGAAACATCTAAGGAATAATATCATCTTGAGGATCAATGGTGTGCAACATTATGGTGGTTAAGTAGTATGGCGCATTGAGCAGTTTGGGTGTTTCTTGGCTCATTGAGGGATACAAATTTACATGTGTTCTCATTTCTTGGGGTAGTGAGGGTATGGTGGTGGTCTTCTATTTATCGCTCCTCCTGTGGGCTCAAAAAGGTAACTACTCTTTCACTATTGCTCTGGGTTAAACTTTCCCTTTCATTCCTTGGCTGGAGGGTGTGTTATTTGAAGATCTGGTCAGTTCTGGGCGTTGATTTTTTGGGCCTACGTGGATTCTTGCTTTAGCATTTCGGGTAGTGGTTCTCTGTTTGTTTGTGTACGGTGTCTGTTGCTTTTATAAGTGGCACTCATGCTTCTGGTGGTGGTGATTTTGCTAAGGTGGAGGTTTTAGTGCTGGTTTTGTTTTGGCTCTCTAGCATAGCCATTTCTTGGCTTTTCCTTCCTGGGGTTGTTGATAGAAGAATTATCTTCGGTAAAGTGATTTGAATTGGAGCATATTAGTAATGTTATCCTAATTCCCCATTCAGAAATAAACCCAAGATGCTTATCATTTGCTTTTTCAAGTGTTTAAGGGTTCAAAAACTTTTGCAATTAACAGATTCCTATGAGAGTTTCTTATGTAAATTGTTATAAATAATTCAACATAAAAATATATGTTGAACAACAATGAACATCAATATACAACACACAACAATAACATGATAAAGGAGTTCACTCCTCCTTGGTCTAGCTTCCAATGGCTTGGGCCTCTCTATTATGCTCAAATTATATCAAAAGTGTGTTTACAATGCTCATATGCCTTTGAAACCTGTCTCAGTGAGTTCAGAATACTTAAAAATGGCCATCTAACCTCTTTTTGCATCCAATTTGGATAAGAACTGAAGAAGTTATGACTTCTCCCAATTTCTCCACTAATTATTCCACAAATTGCTCTAACACCGATCAAAACCCCTTTTCCGCTCCAAAATTCGCTAAGGACGCAAAAATTTCACTGCACCATGGGCCATATTGCAATCGCAATCGAAAAAGTTGTGGGCCCTTAACACAACGAAACATTGTTATGCAGTGTTGCGGACCCGACGGGTTAATTAACTACAACTTATAATATCCTACATCCAAAACCTCTCGCTTATCGCAATCAACAAGTTCAACACTTGAAGGTTTTGTTACACGAAAACACTGCAATTGCAGATCCACTAAGACTTTAAATTGTAGCATATAAGATTATCGCGTCCGGGTCTTCTATCATTATCAGAACTCCATTGCACCGAGGCCAATTCTTGTTTTCGATGTGATTGCGATATGTGATTACATTGCATCGCAACTCCTAACCTCGCCAAGGTCGATAACATGTTATGTTCTCCCCTTCACCGATTGCGATTTGCAATTACCTCATCGCATCGCCCTTGAATTTGTCGGGGGCCAATTTGTAACACCGAAACACTTACTGCTACAATATACAATTTGCAAGGGCCAATAGCGGCCTGCCACTTGACGCCTCCTTATTCGCTAAAGGCTTGCCACATAATCCCAACTCTGTCATGTAGGCAAGTCAAACCTGAACTTTGACTTGCTCTAACTTCTGCATACAAACTCGGATTTGTTTGCACCATTGGATTCAGAATGACAAGCTCTTCAATCTGAAGTTGAGTATGACAAGATTTTGACACTTTCATTTTATAGCATAATTCTGAGCACCTGATCACTCCTCCCCACTGAAAGCCTTTTGGACCCCAAAAGGATCACTTTCAGTTATTGAACACAAGAGGGTATTGTTCCCTCACCTTCCCAACTTCAATCCATTTGGCCTTTGATGGATGTGTACCTTTGAGACCCACCCAAAGATAATCAATATTTCCTCTTTTAGTTGTCCTTGTCCTTCTGTCAAGTATAGTGTCTCGCTGAAGAATATATAGGTATTCTGTAGAAAAGTCTTCAATAGATGGAATTTGGACATTCTCTCCTTGATCTTCAATCAAAGGAGGTTCATACAATCTCAAATTTTCAACATTAACAACAGAATAAATTTGCATATATGAAGGCAAATCAAACCTGAAAGCACTATTACCAATCTTTTCCAGAATTTTAAATGGACCATAATGAATTGGTTTCAACTTTTTACCTTCACCTTGAAGCCTTTCCTTGCTAATGTATCGCCAAACTTCATCACCTACTTGAAACTGATGATCCACACGATGCATATCATGCCTTGCCTTATTCTTGCCTTGACTCTTTTCTAGTTGTTCTTGAACTATTTGGTGAATCAACTGAATTTGCTCACTGAATTTCTTTGCGTTGTCTATGTCACTATGTCCATCTACAACTACATCTTTCTCAAAGATGAAATCCAAAGGCATTTTAGGCAAATAACCAAGACATGCCTCAAAAGGCGAAGTTAGGGTAGAAGGGTGTTTTGCTCGGTTGTAAGCATGTTGAATATAAAGCAATTGTTCATCCCAAAAATTAGGATGTTTGCTGCAATATCCTCTTAGTAAATTAATTGTTGTCCTATTTACCACTTCAGTTTGACTATTTGTTTGCGAATGGAAGGCTATACTTTTCTTCAACTTGGTGTTTATCAAGTTCGATAAACTTGACCAAAAATTCCCAACAAATCGAGAATCACGATTACTAACAATAGAAGTAAGCAATCCAAAATGAACCCATACATTTTGAAAGAAAAGTTGAGTTGTTTGTTCAGCTATAATTTTCTTTTTACAAGGCATTAATATGCACATCTTGCTAAACCTATCCACAACTACATACAAATAATCATGACCTTTCCATGACAAAGTCCTCCTACAAAATCCATAGAAACACTTTCCCATGGTCTTGAAGGCACTGGAAAATGGTGTGTACCATCCCAGTTTCCTATTACTAGGCGTACTAACAGTGCACAATGAACAACCTCTTATAAAATGTGACACACTTTCAAGCATATGAGGCCAATAAAAATACCTCTGACGATTTGCCATTGTTTTACTTACACCGAAATGTCCAGAAATAAGAGAAGTGTGCGCTTCCCTTGTGACATTTACTCTCTCTCCCTGTGGAACACAAAGTTTTCACAAATGATACCACAGATTATCATGTACATGGTAGTCTAATTCCTCAACTTGGTGATCTTAACTCATGACATAAACTTGCAAACAATTAAATTTGTCTTTCACAAAGCAAATCTAGTAAGAAAAACCAGTGCTTTGATACAAACTTGTATCTGAATTGGAGCAGATTAGTAATGTTATGATAATTCCCCACTCAAAAATAAACCTAAAATGCTTATCATTTGCTTTTTCAAGTGCTCAAGTATTCAAAAACTTTTGCAATTAACATATTCCCATGAGAGTTTCTTATGTAAATGTTATAAACAATTTAACATAAAAACATATGATGAACAACAACAATGAACATCAATATACAACACACAACAACAACATGATAAAGGAGTTCACCCCTCCTCAGCTACATCTCCTTGGTCCAGCTTCCAATAGCTTGGGCCTCTCCATTATGCTCAAATTACATCAAAAGTGTGTTTACAATGCTCATATGCCTCTGAAACTTGTCTCAATGAGTTTAGAATACTCAAACATGGCCATCTAGCCTCTTTTTTCATTCAATTTGGATAAGAACTGAAGAAGTTATGACTTCTTCCAGTTTCTCCACTAATTGTTCCACAAATTGCTCTAAAACCAACCAAAACCCCTTTTCCGCTCCAAAATTCGCTAAGGAAGCTAAAATTTTGCTGCACCGAGGGCCATATCTTGTCGACCATATCGCAATCACAATCGGCAAAGTTGTGGGCTCTTAACATAGTGACACATTTTTATGCGGTGTTGCAGACCCGACGGGTTAATTAGCTGCAACTTATAGTATCCCACATCTAGAACTTCCTACTTATCGTAATCGGCAAGTTCAACACCCGAAGGCTTTGTTACACGAAAACACTGCGATTGCAGACCCTCTGGGACTTTAAATTGTAGCATATAAGATTATCGCGTCCGAGTCTATTGCTATCAGAACTCCACTATGCCAGTGCCGATTCTTGTTGCCGATGTGATTGCGATATGCGATCACATCGCATCTCAACTCCTCACCTCGTCAAGGCCAATAACTTATTTTGTTCTCTCCTTCATCGATTACGATTTGCGATTACCTCATCGCATCGCAACCCTGAACCCGTAGGGAGACGATTTATAACACCGAAACACTTACCACTGTGATATGCGATTTGTGAGGGCCAATGGCGGGCTACACTTGGCGCCTCTTTATCCGCTGAAGTCTTGCCATATAATCTCAATCCTGCCATGTAGGCAAGTCAAACCTGAACTTTGACTTTCTCTAACTTCTGCATATGAACTCGGATTTGAGTGTCATTCACATTGTTGGATTCAATCTGAAGCTGAGTTTGACAAAATTCTGACACTTTGATTTTGAGCATAATTCTGAGCACCTAATCATGAAGCCCAGTGGATTTGGCATCAATCGTGTTTATGGGAACCTGAACTTCTAGTTCTTCTTGTGCGCAACTGGGAGGTGTCCTTCTAGTTTTCCCCAGTGAAGGGTTGTCTGCAAGTTCTAGCCTAGATTTGTTATTGCTTTGTAACGATTTTGGGTCGAGGTGACCAACGATACTAGGTTACCTTGCCTTCTCTGTCTATTGTGTGGAATGTTGGTTTTCTGGTGGAGGGTGGTCAATTGGTAGTCTGCGTCGTTCCTAGGTATGTTTCTAGGTTTGATTAGGTGATCCTTGGTGTGGATTGGGGTTATCTTGGGGGGTTTGGGTTTCAACACAGCCACCAACATGAAGCCAAGTTTGTGTTCCTTGTGTACCCTTGATCAAGTGAAGACAGAAGCGACCCATCTTGGGGAGGAGTCAATTGTGCCGGATGGAGATCCGGGTGGCAGTGTGAGAGCATATGGTGATAACAATAGCTAGGGTATCGAAATTTTGCGCGGCTTTGGGTGTGGGGGTCATGGAGTACATGGTGGGTGAAGGTCTTCGACTTGTCTTGTGGTTGGAAGGGGTTCCAAGATCCTTGCTCAGAGCAGTTGTCGAGCAAGCAGCGGGCATAGGGGAATGGACCATGGCCGAGTCTCAAGCACACGAGGCTGGAGCAACAATCCAAGTGGTGTGGGGTCAGTTGGACACACATCTGCTAGGCGTACTGGGAGAACTACGACGCTCCAGGCAATTGACCAATCAGTCATAGACATGTTGGAATCTCACGATAGAGTCTAGAGGGAAGAACACGAGGCAGTTATGGCCAAGCTTGAGTAAATCCATTATTTTCAATGCCATGTCCGCGAAATAATTGTGGTTGTCTGGCGTGGGCAAAATATGTTGACTAAGAAGATCAAAAATTTGGAAGCTTGCCTTGCTCACTTTGAGCAACATGTCAATTGTTGTACCGTCCTCCTCCTCCTCTAGGAACGGGGCCAAATAATCTTGCTTCAATCACTTCTTATGGTTGATTATGGTAACCAATGTCTTTCTAGTTATTTTTGTTTTATTGTATGTAAGGCCTGTAAGGTTGTGGATCTCTCCGTTGGGCATTTTGCTTTTTGTATGTAGCATGGTAATAACATTGGTCAACAAACATGGTCAAGGTGACATGCATTTTGACATCTTTGTATATGTTTTTTGAGTAATGAAAAAACTTCGAATTACAAAGAAAAAGAAAAGAAAAGAAATATATATATATATATATATATATATATATATATATTGAAAATATCTAGTTTAAATGAAAGTGAGCTATTTAATTGATGTGATAATTTTTCCATCACTTGAATGTTAACATTGTCAATAATATTTTTTTTAGTATGCTTTACTTTTCTTTAATAATGAGGGAGTAAATATTTTCCCCATTTTTAATTTGAAACAATAAGTAAACACTCCTCACTCTAGATTTGAAGGAGTACCTACTAAGTATATGATATGCATTTATAGTTTCAAAAAATTTCACATTATTGAATTGTTTATTTTACATATATTTGTTTTGTATGTGGAATGGAGAAATTATAAATCTCAATTTCATATTCATAGAGTATAAATATAAATGAGAGAATTTTAATACATATATGAAACAACATTTAAAAATATGTGTTTCTTTGGTAAATGTTATAGGTTCAAATCCAGAGATGAGGAATTCAGATTCGGATCCGCCCAGCCACTCTATATATGTAGAACTCTTTGACGGCAACACAAAATTCCAAATTACATGCCAACGCAAAATTTCATAATGAAAAGTCAGCGGACGAATCATGCTATAATGGAAAAATCAGCGGAGCTAATAATTAAATAGTTCACTGGCAGCGTTCATTAAGTTTTCTTTGGTTGACAATATAATAAACTTTAATGAAAGATTATATGCAATGACGTTTGGATATTTGTGTTCATTAATTTTTCCTTGATTGACCATATGATAAACTTTAATGAAAGATTATATGGTATGAACGTTTAGATATTCTCTATAAAGTTAGTTCTATAAAGTAACTTTAATGCTCATTAATTTAAATATAATAATAGTTATTGATGTTTGAATGTTACGATACATTAGTTTTTAAGTTTTATATTTATAATTTTAAATAGAAGTTATAAAAATTTTATTTTACAATGAATTTAATTAATATTTATCAATAATATATTATTTTTGATAATCATTCATTTAATAAATATTTTTATAATTATAAATATTTAATAATTAATATATGTTTTTTTTATTTTTATATAAATTTAATCTTTTTAAATGATAAAATATGTTATATTGTTTGTACTTGCCGTATCTAGATCTTGACTTTTCAAAAAACTGACGTATTTGTATCGTGGTAACATAGTTGTTGGTTCTACATCCAATATTCTACGCGAGCAACCGCACCACCCCTCCCTTAGTTGGGTTCCCTTTTGAGGCTTCATCAAATTTAAGCTTATGAGTTGTGGTCCATTACTTGTAAAGCCTACGTGAGGCCTCCATCGGTTGTCTTTATTGGCATCCTTAGTTACTACAGTGGCTGCCTCTTAGAATTTGTGGAAGAGATTACACCAACGTCAATGGAAAAATATTAAAATTCGTTAAAGATTTTGCAATGAGTATCCTAATATTACTTATCTTTCTGAGGTAGCTTCTCATTGTTTTGCCTTCAATGAAATTGATACCCCAATTTTGTGTCAAACATAGAGAGGCAATGGAAGCTACCTAGCCCTTGCTTGAAGTGAACTTGGATAATTGAAAAAGTGCAAATGGCCACATGTGACTTATGAACAGCTAGGTTCGGAAGCTGAGTAATGCCAAGTAGTAATTGGTCCAACAGTTAGGGGAAGGCTTCTTGTCTCTTTGAAACCTTCAAACTAGAAAAAATGGCAAAAATTGAAAAACATAAGAAGGTGATAATGGAGGGAGATTCAAAGTAATTAATAGATATAATGAAAAGGGAAACGCTGATAAAGACTCATGGTACTTGAAAGGTCAAATAATATAGGCAAAAGAAACAGTTAAAACTTCAATTAGATAAGAGGGGTGCTAATCAGGTGCTAGACTCGTTTGCAAAAATGGCCTCTAAAGAGAGGGAGTTGAACTCATGTTGAGAACATTGGTCCCTAAAAGTATGAAGCATGTTGAGGATTGGGAGGCAAAATAAATTTTAAAATAGTCTCTGTTACGGAACTAATTAAGAACACCTTAGGGGGAGGTGAGCTAGAATGGAATCATCATTATAATTTTCTTATATCATTCCTGCACAGCAACCCAAAATAAATGTCAATGAATCTTTACTCAATTCAGGTTTTAATGTGGGTGAAAGAACAACCCTTCCCTTGTGCTGAATTCAGTGGGCACATATCATTCTCAGGCTACCAATGGAAGGCATTCCCGTCTACACCTCAACCATGTTGGGAGTTTGAGCAACAACTATAAATGCTGGCAGAAGAGAGAAAATGCAGGAAGGGGTGGAGGACCAATGGCAATGAGCACACAGGGTAAAGGTAAGGGTAAAGGTAGAGGTTGACGATACAATCCCTACTTTGGAAGCAACTCAACATGCTGCGATTGCAGCCCAATCATCCAGAAGTGTCAGCAGCCAGGAAAAAGCCAGACTTTTTGTGGCAGATGGGAGGAAAGCAGGCTTAGGCCCAAGTTACACCTATGATCCAGATATGCTAGTCACAAAAGTAGAAGAAGCATACCATAAATTGTGGCAGGTTGAAGGTGAGCAAAAATTAGGTCCCATGCAAAGGTGACAAGACCCTAGATGGTCAAGACAAAGGATGAGCACTTTCATTTTGCTACTTTTATGAAGTAAGAAATAGACCATTCTTTGGCAAGGGTGGGGAAAGCATTCAAACAAATGGAGGTAAACTAAGAGGTAGTTGTACAGTCTGGCAAAGGACCAAGAGAACCAAAGTAAG
Source organism: Pinus taeda (assembly GCA_000404065.3). Taxonomy (NCBI): domain Eukaryota; kingdom Viridiplantae; phylum Streptophyta; class Pinopsida; order Pinales; family Pinaceae; genus Pinus; species Pinus taeda. The sequence continues at coordinate 17,193 of APFE030351642.1, forward strand.
TTGATTGAGTCCTTCCAAGATGATTTCAGGCATATGAAGGATAGCAAAGATGCAAGTATGAGTGAGATTGCAAAGGAGAAACAGGCACAAACCGAAAATACTTCTACAGATAATGGACCAAAAATAACAAACATATATCCCTTACCAGAGTTGTCATCTATAAGCTCAAAAAGGCAGATATCCTTGGACATGGGCAAGCTACTAGGATATAGGGCAGACTACATCAAGGAGTACCGCAAAGCTAGGGAAACCAATCTCGGCCCAAGCAATAGTTGATGATCCATCCGTAACAAAGTAGAAATGATGATGTTTTCAGTTTTGTATGCTAATCTGAAAGTTTTATATTCAGTAAATTTAAGAACCTTTAGTTGCTTCTTGTTAACTATTGGACAAATTTTGTCAACAGGCTTACTGTTAAGATGTTGCACAATCCATGTTGCTCAAAAAGGCAAAAGACCAGACTACATCAAGGAAGCACAAAACAGCCAGGGAAGTCGATCCCAGCCCAAGCAACAGTTGAAGATCCATCAATACCAAAGTAGTGAAGGTAATGTTGCTTTCAGCTTTGTATGCTAATCTGGAGGTTTTTGGTCGGTAAATTTAAGAACTTTCAGTTGTTTTTGGTTAATCATTGCATAAACTGGAAATGGTCATTTAGAATCAACGACAATTTCTGAAGTCAGGAAACGACTATAACTGCGAAGGCCAGATTAAAAAGGCTAACATTTAAAGATCTGTTCATTTAAGCCACGTGGGAACAGAAGACACCTTGACATAACGAATCGTCAAAATCAGATTTGAACAAAACAACTGGGCATTTACTTTTGGTGAATACATTGTATTTCTTCCTGTCCTTCAGGAGAAAATGTATCTCCTGATGTAAAACTCACTTGGATGGAAGCAGGTCTCAAAGCCGTACAACAGGGGACATCTGACTTGGTTTGAAAGACTCCTTCTGAACAAGTGTGGCTAAGCCAGTTTACAGTGGGGGCAAAGCTCAACATTCAGCAATTTGAGGGGAAACTATAGGAAGAAAAACTGAATAATTGGTTAAAGGCAGCTTGAGGTTTATTTCAGCCAAAGAATATAATGATGTGCAAAAAATTACCTTTGTGTGCCTTAAACTGTTTGTACAATGCTTCGCTGTGGTGGGAGACCTACTTCCAACATTAGCAACAGCAAAGGAATGCAGCTGTAGAGTAACTTCAAACTTCGAAGATATGATTTGCGAGAAATTGTACCTAGCTGGGTATGTCAGAGAACAACAAATTCAATGGCAGTATCTCAGACAACGTCATGAACAATCTACAAGATTACACTGCCAATTTCCGAAAATTAGCTTTCTTGCTAAACATTTCAGAAGATGAACTTAGTGTTCTTATTAAACACATTGGAGGCCCTCACATCTATATCCAACACAACTGGGATTACTTGATATACGAAAGAACATGCAAGCATTCAGGGAGCAAAAGAATTCTTTCCATACAGCCCGGGCAAAGCAACGTGCAAATGGAGAGATGGCTCCTAAACAATGCAGTCATTGCCACACCAATGAAGACTGTTGGCCACTACATCCGGAGCTCCTTCCAAAGAACCGTGACGGCAAGAAATTCATGATGGTTGAGGTAAGCGAGAAGGATTGAAGGTCTAGGAGAGAAGGATGCCAAAAAAAAAATTGCTGGCAGATGCCTAACGCTTCAATAAGAAAAAGTTGGGAACAACCCGTTAGCGTAATCCGCGTCGAAGTGTTGAGGAAGGCCATCAATGCTTCCTTGTGTTCTTTTCGCCAGAGGAAGAGAAACAGGGTAGAGATGAATCTGCAGAAGAGGAAGTGGTTGCACTTAGAGAGGCGCAGGCCCGAGTAGAGCAGGCAGATCTTGCTTGCAGTGCCAGGCCGCAAGAAGGGTTGTAAACTCTGTAACCACTGTATTTAAGTCCCTCTTTAGGGAATAAATCTTGTTCATATTGTGTTCTTACAAAAAGGCTCTTATGCGAAAATGTTGTTACCGTGATGTTTGATTTGCCATTCATTACCAATGTAGCGTAGTCCACTGAATAATCTGTTCGAAATCAGTTGTCTCCTGTGTTATAGGACATCTTATTTATGCTGCTGAAACATACTATGTGTATATATCCTGTTTTGAGCATTTAACTCCATTTAGTAAGGAGGGTGAACAGTTATCATGCATCTATTGACATATGTTTTGTAGTTTTTGTTTCATTACTGTAAAATCGTTTTAGAAAGAGTTGCCCACGCAGATCATTGAATTTCAACGTGGTTCCAGTTGTCCATAGGGGTAAAACAGTAATGACAAAAGATGCAGTCCTCCAGCGACTTTGGTTTTATGTATATAGCTTGGTAAAAGTAACATTGTTTGTTTTCATTAAAACATAGTAAATAACGATGGCCGTACGTAGTTTAAGATAATGCTCAAAATCGCCAGGACTTCCCATTTCGCCGTACCTTCTGAAACACTAACATTGAAACAACTAGCACACTACTTCTGGCAACAACCGTCTTGAAGCCCTAAAATCACAACAAAATATAGAGTATTTCTGGGGATAACAACGACATAGCAAACAAGCATTGACTAAGCCTGAGTGTGGAATCGCGTGCAGTTATTTTCACTCGCACGCAGTGGCTCGGGCAAAAAACCTAATCTATCAGTAATGTAATAATCTGAGTCCGTGAAAGGAGATAACACAAAATTTTCATTAAAGCTCGGAGATTGGAAGGATCCATCTCACGGACAAAGAATACATAAACAAATAAAATGAGAAGAAGCAGTACCATTGCTACGATGCAGATGCTGATGCAGACCCGTTAGTAATCTCCTCGTCCTCCTCTGTGCTCTCGTTACTCGCCGCTCAATGAAAGACTAATAGGAGCCGGTAAGGATTTTATACGAATAAAAATCTGTATTTTAGGGTTTTGGCAAGGATTTACACAGCAAAACTCATGCTCATATACATATATAGATATATATACCGTTTAAAATGTATCAACATTTTAGTGTTTTTGAGGTTATCGGTAAAGTTATTTGTAATAACTCTTTATATATATATGACATATCACATGTAAATTTTAATATACATTTTAATAGTCTCCCAATTTGGGATTAATGATAGCATCATAAATTTTAAAAGTCTTCCAATTTGGGATAGTTTTTAAATTGATAGCATTATTCATAGTTTTTTTAATCGATAGCATCACTAAAATGGTTACAGAATATGTTTGCAAGCATTTACAACATGTATTTTTCAACTCATTAATGAAAATTATGATTTTTTCTTGTTGAAAAAAAAAAAAAAAAATTAGTTTAGATTTATTTTAACTATGGATCTACTAAGTTTTTAGAAGATTAAATCTCACAAGGTGCAAAAGAAAATTTGAGAAAAGGTTTGCACCTTTAAGATTTGATATCTTTCTAAAGGATCAATTCTCTCAAGGTATATGTTGTCGCTTTTTCTAGCACCCGTAGCAGTGGTGCTTTAGGGGATATGAAAAGTCTCCTCAAGACAACCTCTAGGTTGATTGTAGACCAGTGCCTAGGACATCTTAAAGAGAATAGTGCTTTGGAAGATTATCAATGGGTCTTTCTGCTGCACTCCAATTGTCACGTAGTTTGACAAGATAATAAAGGGAAGATTGGTTCAATATGCCTTCATTAAGGTAAATTCAAGCCAATACATGGATCCAAATGGTCAGGGGGTAAATTGGGCCAACCTCAAAGAGAAATGTCTGGTTCTGGTGGTCGACACACAACAACTAGAAGTTTTAATATTCGCATTGTAGTAATATGAAGATGACATCATATAGTTTGATTTGTGGAAACTTACCAGAGAACATGTTGCATGAAACAGACATAGTTCTAGTTGTAGATTATTCTTAAGAGGATACAATTTATATACACTATCTCTCCACTATTGTTGATCATTACGTATTCTTTAGTCATCCATTAAGAGCTATAAGATTGGGCACATAAGTGCAATTTAGTTTATGCCAATTCTTGCTTTATCTTTTAAGACTTTATTATATATTCACAGCACGACATATTTCACCTTTGAAAGTATAGAAAGTCTTAAAATTATCTTATGATTTCCAAGACTAGGATTTGTACTATATGAAACTACAAAATATCAAAACTGGCTAAAGGGGTTTTGACAAGATATATTAAAGATCATGACCATAAGATTTTTATGCTATAAAACTACAAGCACAAATGGTTAAAAAATAATAACCATGAAATGATGTGCCTCAGTTTTGAGCCACAATAAATTATATTGCCATACACTAATTGTGATGGTAACGCAGGAAAACCACCACGGTTAACTGTTTCAAGTAAATTCCAACACGAGACTTTCAATTCGGACCTACACTTCGTTAGGGTTAATCATGATCTTACAAAATTGATCACTCTGTTCAGGATGAAACCTTCATCAGAACAGTTGATTAAGAGGTAGAGCTTCACACGAAAACCCCAAAACATATGTGTACACACAGGTTCATAAATTAATGACTTGCAATATAAAAACTGAATATGGTTTCTATGATTTCAAAAATGTGTGTTACAGCAATCATTTTTTAAGATGACATTGTGTCTTCTTGTTGATTCTTGTGACATGTATGCAGCCCAGATTTTACACCATTAGGAAAGACAATGCAGGTAGAATAATAAAAGTAAAATATTAAATCCAATGAATTACAAAACAATAAACTTTTAAAACATAGTTGGAGGAACCTCTTGTTCACCCCAACATTTCCTCACGAGAAAAGTTTCAGTAATCAAACCACCTTCGAAACAGATCAGAGACTCGTAGACATGTTTGCAAACTAGAAGTTGCCCTTTGTTGAATTTATTGGTTGTTTTCGACCCCCCTCTAAAACCTTATTGGATTTGTTAAATCACTAAACCCTATCATAGTTTTCAGTCCTTTTTCCAAATGGGGCATCGATTTCATCACCTATAACACAGACGGGGGGCATGGGTATATTATCCTTGCAGTTGATTACTTTACGAAATGGGCCGAGGTGATGCCTACATATAGAGACGACGGCGAAACTGCAACATTTTTCATTTTCAATCATGTGATTGCTCGATTTGGTGTCCCGCAAGCAATCGTTACAAACCATGGTAGTCATTTTCGTAACTTTATGATGGTTGAACTATCCACACAGCTCATCCTACGCCATGGTATCTCTACTCCTTACTATCCACAAGCTAATCGTCATGTCGAAACCATCAATAAAATTTTAACCAATATGATTAAACAGATAGTTGGTATTCATAAAGAAAATAGGCAGTCCATGCTCTTTTCAGCATTGTGGGATTACCGTACTACTACAAAAACATTGACATGTTTTACTCCATTCAACATTGTTTACGGGTTGGAAGTAGTGTTACCTATTGAATGTGAAATCCCATCCCTAAAACTAGCTATCAAATTACTCCCTGCTACCTCTGCAGAAGAACAACGTTTTGTACATTTAGCGTGTTTAGATGAAAATCGTCGTGATGCCGCACTGGCTAGTGAAGCTCACAAAAAACGTGTCAAAACTCAATTCAATCAAAATGTTAATCCTCGTTCATATTCAGAAGGTGACCTAGTCTTGGTTTATGATCAAGCTCATGACAAGTTAGGCGCGGGATAGTTCGAACCCATGTGGCATGTCCCTTACATCGTAAAACGTGTATTAGCTAAAGGAGCCTATGAGTTGGTTGATTAAGATGGTATTCCTTTGGAAAGCCAAAAATGGTCTTTACTTAAAGAAATATTATGCGTAAAATTTTGGTGGAGATTTGTACATTATTTACCATTTTTTAGGTATGTGTGATAGTTAATGTTTTTCACATTTTCTACTACTTCTCCTGCTTATATTGTTTTGCACTTGATTTGAAGATGTTGATGTTCCCTCAGACTTACATTGGCTTTGTTGATGGCATTATTCGTAGTACTCATAATTTATCTTCCACGGCCTGGGTTATCTATTCACCCAGTGATGAGCTAGTCTCTATTCATGGAATAAGCCTCGGTTAAACAAAAAATAACATAGTAGAATATAGCGTAGTCATTGAGCTATTAGTTAATGCCATCACATTTGGTATCCAGTGTTTAATCGTTAGGTTAGATTCGCAGCTCGTAGTATTACATTTAACGGTGTCTATACAGTAAGGGGTCCAACAATGTTAAGAGTGTTTTTACGGGTCCTTCTTTTGGAAAGGAAATTTGATTATATCGAATATCAACACATTTCGAGATGTTTAAATACATTGACAGATGCATTGGCTAATCATCTGTTAAATAGAGATTTGCAACATCTGAAAATTAAAAACAATATTCATTCATACATTGATCAAGATAAACAATAGGAGAACATAGTACTTTTTTCATTAAAATAGAGTTTGCATAGAAGTGTGTCTACAAAATATGTCATCTGAGGACATAAGGCCTCGTGGCCTTTTATTTTCCGAATATCCTCACACCAAAAATTAAAAAAGTGGTCCTAGAAACTAGAACAGCTAAGCATGATGATTCTCATGATAGCTAACGACAGCACGAGCAACTCGACGCAATAATCGTCTAAGTGGCCCTGGAACCCCAACTACATGTCCCTAATAAGGGCGAGGAATCTAATCCGTCCTAGTCTCTCGGATATATAAAGTCAACCTCTCGAGGTTGTGTTACAGCTCTGTAAGAATCTCTTTTGCCTCCGAGTTAGCTGCTGCAGCCACTACAGGCTGCTCGCCTCATCTCTAAAATTGCCTCAACCCTGCTGGTCGGTTTGGGCCCACATCTGCACATGCATTTCGAATAATTAGACTTTGAAGACAAAAACACATAAAAAATTGAAAACATGTCAAAATGAGAAATTCTCACCTAGATCACTCCACTGAGTTCTAGCTGGAAGTGGGATATCAAGGTCACCTCTATAATCCATCCCGGCATATGGAAATTCCTCGATCAGAACGATCTGTTGGCCTAGCTAGTCAAAAAATTAATGACTTGCAATATAAAAACTGAATATGGTTTCTATGATTTCAGAAATGTGTGTTACAACAATCATTTTTTAAGATGACATTGTGTCTTCGTGTTGATTCTTGTGACATGTATATAGTGCCCAGCTTTGACACCATTAGGAAAGACAATGTAGGTAGGATAATAAAATTAAAATATTAAATCCAATGAATTACAAAACAATAAACTTTTAAAACATTGTTGGAGGAACCTCATGTTCACCCCAACATTTCCTCACGAGAAAAGTTTCAGTAATCAAACCACCTTCGAAACAGATCAGAGACTAGTAGACATGTTTTCAAACTAGAAGCTGCCCTTTGCTGAATTTATTGGTTGTTTTTGGCCCCCCTCTAAAGCCTTATTGGATCTGTTCAATCACTAAACCCTATCATAGTTTTTGGTCCTTTTTCCAAATGGGGCATCAATTTCATCACCTATAACACTCACTCGAACGGGGGGCATGGGTATATTATCCTTGCAGTTGATTACTTTACGAAATGGGCCGAGGTGATGCCTACATATAGAGACGACGGCGAAACTGCAACATTTTTCATTTTCAATCATGTGATTGCTCGGTTTGGTGTCCCACAAGCTAGTGTTACAAGCCATGGTAGTCATTTTCGTAACTTTATGATGGTTGAACTATCCACATAGCTCATCCCACGCCATGGTATCTCTACTCCTTACTATCCACAAGCTAATGGTCAGGTCGAAACCGTCAATAAATTTTTAACTAATATGATTAAAGCGATAATTGGTATTCATAAAGGAAATGGGCAGTCCATGCTCTTTTCAGCATTGTGGGCTTACCATACTACTGCAAAAACATCGACATGTTTTACTCAATTCAACATTGTTTATGGTTTGGAAGTAGTGCTACCCATTGAATGTGAAATCCCATCCCTAAAACTAGCTATCAAATTACTGCCTGCTACCTTTGTAGAAGAACAACATTTTGTACATTTAGCGTGTTTAGATGAAAATCGTCATGATGTCGCACTGGCTAGTGAAGCTCACAAAAAACATGTCAAAACTCAATTCAATCAAAACGTTAATCCTCGTTCATATTCAAAATGTGACCTAGTCTTGGTTTATGATCAAGCTCATGACAAGTTAGGTGCGGGAAAGTTCGAACCCATGTGGCATGTCCCTTACATCGTAAAACGCGTATTAGCTAAAGGAGCCTATGAGTTGGTTGATTAAGATGGTATTCCTTTGGGAAAGCCCATAAATGGTCTTTACCTAAAGAAACATTATGCGTAAAATTTTGGTGGAGATTTGTACATTATTTACCATTTTTTGGTATGTGTGATAGTTAATGTTTTTCACATTTTCTACTACTTCTCCTGCTTATATTGTTTTGCACTTGATTTGAAGATGTTGATGTTCCCTCAGACTTACATTGGCTTT